>CM049391.1:23601764-23907113 GCA_026937815.1 Etheostoma perlongum | reverse complement strand
CTCCATCATCACCCACGTAGGCAAGCAAGTCCCAAGCAGAACTATGGAGGTCCCCTACTGAGCGCCATATTAGACTTCCATTCAAGGTCTCAAGAAGGTCGAATATCTCCGAACTTTGTTTGGTGCATATGCACAAACAACAGTCAGAGCTTTCCATCACCTCGCAGGCGAGGAGAAGACCCTCTTGTCTACCTGCAACTCCAACGCAAGGGCGCCAGTCAGGCTTAGAGTATCTCCCCACACCTGCCTGGCGCTCACACCATGGGCAACCTGAGCAAGCAGAGTCCAAACCCTATCCAGGAGTACGGGTTCCAGAACCGAGATCAGGCAGATGTAAGCCCCACCATCTAACTGAAGGCCCCCTCCTGCACTGTTCCGTTCTTTCCACAGACATACTATACTATGACTTTTTCATGTCTTTTTCTGTGGACTTTTAAAAACTTTTTCTCCATTTTAAAACCATTATGGAGGACCATGTCTTTCATATTTAAAAATAAATACAGAAATAAATAAATGCTCAATAACAATACACACACCACTGTCTCCAAAAAATACAATGAAGAAATAAATGTAGGTAGAAATTAAATTATACAGTGAGACATAAATGTATATATCTCTTTAATTAGCTTTATTTATTCACCTTTGTATTACTCATCTTATTTATTTATTGTCCATATAATCTTCAACTTATTTATTCCTTTACTTATTTTTTAAATGCATTATTTCTGTGTGTTTAATTTTTTTGTCTGTTTTATTCTTCCGTTGCATTTTCTACCCTATTTATTTTCACCCTGGTATTTCTGCCTGTACTTTTTTCTGCCTGTCACTTTTACATTTCTTACATGCATTTCTGCCTCCATTATGCAAATGAGGAGGGCTGGTCTTATGTTAACTTCTGCCCATTGGTTGGTTAGCATTTTACTCCCTCGGTCAATCTACATGCCAATCGCCACAGACACAACACAGATGGCTAGCTACGGTGAAGTTGTCAGTGAGCTCAAGAGGCATTTAGCAACTGTTTTGAAAACAATGCTAACGTTATAAGTATTGACTTTATAATTTTTTCGTTTTAGACGCCTGACAGAACGTGTTTCAGTCAGCGGTCGTCGCGTCAATGTACTGTATCCCCTGGTCGCTGGAGCGCCAAGCATGCACACAGAGCGGAGTTTGCTGCCTTCGAATTGTTTAACTGCTGCACTTTGAATTAAACGGAACAAACAGCGACGGAAGACTCCGGCAGGTTACCATAGTAACAGGGGTCTCAGTTAACTACATAAATACGTGTATTTGTCTGTTACATTAAGGCGACGCCTTAAATGTTTATAGCGTGGTTTAATATCGAGTGATAGGCGTATCCTCCTGTCCCTGTCTACCATATGAGCAGAGGTACTCAACATCAGGTCGCTTTTGTCTGATATTTGGGTATCCCCTATGTAACTTTGTGGATAAACAACAGCAAACCTCTCTCCAAATTGTGTCATTGTTTATTTAGACCTATTAAACACACGCATGTTAGATGGATACATAAAAATATCATACTACACTATGACTTTTTTCACATACTATACTTATGACTTTTTTGGCACACCATACTATGACTTTTTCGACATAATTATACTATGACTTTTTGGCACATGTTTTTTTCTATGACATTATTAAAAACTATGACTTTTTTATGCAGGGAATACTCATATTATGACTTTTTTAGCATGCGAGATAGGGATGATTTTTTCTCCACAGGAAACTAGGATCCTTTGTTCTTGTTGCTTTTTAAAAACAAGGAATTATGACTTTTTTCATACTTATACTATGACTTTTTTAACATAATTAATTATGACTTTTTTCAACATACTATATTATGATTTTTGGCACAACATACTATGACTTTTTTTTTTTACTATACTATGACTTTTCACATATACTATGACTTTTTCAACATAATTATACTATGATTTTTTTCGACATACTATACTATGACTTTTTTTGGAACATACTATACCATGACTTTTTTTGACATAATTTTCTATGACTTTTTTGACATACATACATGACTTTTGTTTTTCATGTCTTTTTTCTATGACATTTTTAAAAACTTTTTCACCTATTAAAACAGGGAATTAGCTCAAAATGGTAGAGTGCTTGCTTAGCATGCGAGAGGTATTGGGATTGATGCCCACATTCTCCACAGGAAACTAGATTCTTGTTGTTTTACAATAAAAACAATGAATTTTGACTTTTTTTCGACATACTATACTATGACTTTTTTGACATTTTTTCGACAAACTATTTTATGACTTTTTCGACATATTCATAATTATGACTTTTTTCGACATACTATACTATGACTTTTAATGTTTTTTTTTCTATGACATTTTTCGAAAAACTTTACTATGACTTTGTCGGGGACATTAGCTATGGTATGCTTGCTTAGCATGCAAGAGTTAGTGGGATTGATGCCCATATTCCTCCACACAGCAGAAACCAGACTGTTCTTGTTGCTTTACAATAAAATGACTTTTTGAATACATTTTTTTTTTTTCGACATACCATACTATGACTTTTTTTTGACATACTATACTATGACTTTTTTCAACAATTATACTATGACTTTTTGTCAACATACTATTCTATGACTTTTTTCACGACATACTATACTTTTTTCAACATACTTTTTGACTTTTTTTCGACATACATATATTACTTTTTTTCGACATACCATACTATGACTTTATGTCTTTTTTTCTATGAAATTATTAAAAAACTTTATGACTTTTTTCAGGGAATTATACTATGACTTTTTGGCACATACTAGTGGATATGACTTTTTCAACATACCATACTATGTTTTGTTTTTTAACAAAAACAACATATATTTTATGACTTTTTGACATACTATACTATGACTTTTTTCAACATACTATACTATGACTTTTTTATTCTATGACTTTTTTCGACATACTATACTATGACTTTGTCAACATAATATTCTATGACTTTTTTTTCGACATACTATATTATGACTTTTTTTTGACATACTATTTTATGATCTTGTAATTATACTTTTTGATGACACTATACTATGACTTTTTTTCGACATACTATACTATGACTTTTTTCGACATACTATTACTATGACTTTTTTTCAACATACTATATTTATGACTTTTTTCATGTCATTTTTTTTCTATGACATTTTAAAAAAACTTTTTCTTTTAAAACAGGGAATTAGTCAAATGGTGACTTTTTTAGCATACGAGAGGTATGGGATTTTTGCCCACATATACTCCACAGGAAACTAGACTATTCTTGTTTTTTACAATAAAAAACAATGACTTTTTTTGACTTTTTGGTGACATACTATACTATGACTTTTTTTTGACATACTATACTATGACTTTTTTGGACATACTATACTATGACTTTTTTCAACATACTATGATTTTTATGATTTTTTTTTCTATGACATTTTTACTATACTTTTTATGAGGGGAATTGTCAAATAGGGTGTTTGTTTATACTATGACTTTTTTTCCACAGGAACATATTATGACTATGTTTTGACATACTATGACTTTTTTTCGACATACTATACTATGACTTTTCAACACACTATTACATGACTTTTTTCGACATACTATACTATGACTTTTTTTCAACATACTATACTATGACTTTTTTTTGACATATTATACTATGACTTTTTTTTTGGCATACTATACTATGACTTTTTGTCGACATACTATTCTATGACTTTTTTTCGACATACTATACTATGACTTTTTTTGACATTTTTTTTTTTGACATACTATACTATGACTTTTTTGGCACACTATACTATGACTTTTTTTCGACATACTATACTATGACTTTTTGGCACTATTTATGACTTTTTCGACATACTATACTATGACTTTGGCACACTATACTATGACTTTTTTTCGACATACTATACTATGACTTTTTTTCGACATACTATACTATGACTTTTTTTTCAACATACTATACTATGACTTTTTTCATGTCTTTTTTTCTATGACTTTTTTAAAAAACTTTTTTTCTGTTTAAACAGGGGAATTAGCTCAAATGGTAGAGTGTTTGTTTAGCATGCGAGAGGTAGTGGATCGATGCCCACATTCTCCACATTAAACTATGACTTTTTGTCGACTTAATACAATAAAACAATGAATTTGACTTTTTTCGACATACTATACTATGACTTTTTTCAACATATTATACTATGACTTTTCGACATACATATACTATGATTTTTTTCGACATACTATACTATGACTTTTTTATCTATGACTTTTTTCGACATACTATACTATGATTTTTTCATGTTTTTTTTCTATGACATTTTTAAAAACTTTACTTTTTTATGCAGGGGAATTAGCTCAAATGGTAGAGCGCTTTTTTTAGCATGCGAGAGGTAGTGGGATCGATGCCCACATTCTCCACAGGAAACTACTATTATGTTGACAATGAATTTATGATTTTTTTCGACATAGTATACTATGACTTTTTTCGACATACTATACTATGACTTTTTTCGACATACTATACTATGACTTTTTTCGACATACTATACTATGACTTTTTCGACATACTATACTATGACTTTTTTCGACATACTATACTATGACTTTTTATACTATGACTTTTTTCTCCTATGACATTCAAATACATACTTTATGACTTTTTTTTAGGACACATACTATACTATGACTTTTTTTCGACATACTATACTATGAATTTTTGACTTTTTTTCAACATACTATACTATGACTTTTTGACACACTATACTATGACTTTTTCGACATACTATACTATGACTTTTTGTCACACTATACTATGACTTTTTTCGACATACTATGACTATGACTTTTTTTCGACATACTATACTATGACTTTTTTTCATGTCTATTTTTGACTATGACATTTTTTAAAAACTTTTTTTCGACATTAAACTAGGGGAATTAGCAACAAATGGTAGAGTGCTTGCTTAGCATACTAGAGGTAGTGGATTGATGCCCACATTCTCCACACTTTTTAGACTGTTCTTGTTGCTTTACAATAACAAAAACAATGAATTTTGACTTTTTTTTCGACATACTATACTATGACTTTTTTTCGACATACTATACTATGACTTTTTTTCACACTATACTATGACTTTTTTTTTATTATGACTTTTTTTCGACATACTATACTATGACTTTTTTCGACATACTATACTATGACTTTTTTTGACATACTGACTTTTACTATGACTATTTTTTTTTATGCAGGGAATTAGTATACTATGACTTTTTTGGCATACTTACATATGACTATGATTTTCTCCACATACTATACTATGACTTGTTTTTTACAATGAATACTTTTTATGACTTTTTTCGACATACTATTTTATGACTTTTTTTATTATGACTTTTTTCGACATACTATACTATGACTTTGTCAACATACTATTCTATGACTTTTTTCGACATACTATACTATGACTTTTTTTTGACTATTTATTTTTTCAACATACTATACTATGACTTTTTTGACATACTATACTATGACTTTTTTCAACATAATTATACTATGACTTTTTTCAACATACTCATACTATGACTTTTTGAACATACTATACTATGACTTTTTCGACATACATACTATGACTTTATGACTATTTTTTCAACATACTATACTATGACTTTTTGACACACTATATACTATGACTTTTTTCGACATACTATACTATTTTTTCACACATAGTATTATGACTTTTTTCGACATACTACTATGACTTTTTTGACATATACTATGACTTTTTTTTCGACATACTATACTATGACTTTTTTCGACATACTATACTATGACTTTGACTTTTTTCGACATACTATACTATGACTTTTTTCGACATAACTATACTATGACTTTTTTTTTTTGACTTTTTTTCGACATACTATACTATGACTTTTTTTTTATGACTTTTTTGACATAACTATGACATTTTTTTACTATGACTTTTTTCAACATATATTCTATGACTTTTTTTGACATTATACTATGACTTTTTTCAACATACTATACTATTTTTTGGCACACAATACTATGACTTTTTCAACATTTATACTATGACTTTTTTGACTATGACTATGACTTTTTTTCGACATACTATACTATGACTTTAGCTCAACATACTATACTATGACTTTTTTTCACATACATACTATGAGGTATGGATTCTATGATTTTTTCGACATACTATACTATGACTTTTTAGTCAACATATTTTACTATGACTTTTTTGACATACTATTATAACTTTTTTTGACTTTGTCAACATACTATTCTATTTTTTTTTTCGACATATACTATGATGACTTTTTTTTGACATACTATACTATGACTTTTATGACATACTATTTATGACTTTTTTCGAACATACTAAACTATGACTTTTTTGACATACTATACTATGACTTTTTGACTTTTTTTCGACATACTATACTATGACTTTTTTTGGCATACTATACTATGACTTTTTTTCGACATACTATACTATGACTTTTTTGGACATACTATGACTTTTTTTGGACATACTTTTATGACTTTTTTCGACATACTATACTATGACTTTTTTTCAACATACTATACTATGACTTTTTACGACATACTATACTATGATTTTTTTTTCAACATACTATACTATGACTTTTTTTGACATATACTATGACTTTTTTCAACATACTATACTATGACTTTTTTTTTGACATACTATACTATGACTTTTTTGACATACTATACTATGACTTTTTGGACATACTATACTATGACTTTTTTGACATACTATACTATGACTTTTTTTTCAATATACTATACTATGACTTTTTTTGACATGTATACTTTTTCTATGACATTTTTAAAAACTTTTTCTTTTCAAAACAGGGAATTAGCTCAAATGGTAGACTTTTTTTAGCATACTATTTTAGTGGATTGACTTTTGCCCACATTCTCCACAGGAAACTAGACTATTCTTGTTGCTTTACAATGAATTTTGACTTTTTTCGACATACTATACTATGACTTTTTTCGACATACTATACTATGACTTTTTTTCGACATACTATACTATGACTTTTTTTTCGACATACTATACTATGACTTTTTTTCGACATACTATACTATGATTTTTTCATGTTTTTTTCTATGACTATTTTAAAAACTTTTTAGACTGTTTAAACAGGGAATTAGCTCTATGACTTTTAGCGACGACTGGGATGACTATGACAGGAACAATATTTATGTTTTTTGACATACTATACTATGACTTTTTTTCAACATACTATACTATGACTTTTTTCGACATACTATACTATGACTTTTTTGGCACACTATACTATGACTTTTTTTGACATACTATACTATGATTTTTTCATGTTTTTTTTCTATGACATTTTTTAAAAACTTTTGACTCTTTTTAAAACAGGGGAAAAAATAGCTCAAATGGTATGACTTTTTTTAGCATGCGAGAGGTAGTGGGATCGATGCCCACATTCTCCACAGGAAACTAGACTATGAGGTTTTTACAATGAATTTGACTTTTTTTCGACATACTATACTATGACTTTTTTGACATACTATACTATGACTTTTTTCAACATACATACTATGACTTTGTCAACATACTATTCTATGACTTTTTTTTCGACATACTATACTATGACTTTTCAACATACTATTTATGACTTTTTTCGACATACTATACTATGACTTTTTGACTTTTTGACATACTAAACTATGACTTTTTTTGACATACTATACTATGACTTTTTTTTTTGACTTTTTTTCAACATACTATGACGTTTTGGCACATACTATACTATGACTTTTTTTCGACATACTATACTATGACTTTTTCAACATACTATACTATGACTTTTTTTTTGGCAACTATACTATGACTTTTTTGAACATACTATACTATGACTTTTTTGACATACTACACTATGACTTTTTTTTCAACATACTATACTATGACTTTTTTTCGACATACTATACTATGACTTTGTCAACATACTATTCTATGACTTTTTTCAACATACTATACTATGACTTTTTTCGACATACTATACTATGACTTTTTACACGATGAATACTATGACTTTTTTTTCGACATACTATACTATGACTTTTTTCGACATACTATACTATGACTTTTTTCAACATACTATACTATGACTTTTTGTCGACACATACTATACTATGACTTTTTTCACTTTTATACTATGACTTTTTTCAGACCCCTTTAAATTTTTTCACTTTTTTGTTTCATTGCAGACTTTTTTCCAAAATCAAAAATGTTCATTTTTTTCTCAGTAATGTATACTCAGCAACCCATCTTGACAGAAAAAAACAGAAATTTAGAAATTTTTGCATATTTATTAAAAACAAAACTGAAATATCACATGGTCATTGTATTCAGACCCTTTGCTATGACCTCATATGTAACTCAGGTGCTGTCTATTTCTTCTGATCATCCTTGAGATGGTTCTACACCTTCATTGAGTCCAGCTGTGTTTGATTATACTGATTGACTTGATTAGGAAAACACACCTGTCTATATAAGATACAGCTCACAGTGCATGTCAGAGCAAATGACAATCATGAGGTCAAAGGAACTGCCTGAAGAGCTATGACAGAATTTTGGCAAGGCACAGATCTGGTCAAGGTTACAAAAAAAATTCTGCTATGACTTTTCCTAAGAGCACAGTGGCCTATAATCCCTCAAATGACTTTTTTTCGACAGAACTATTCTAGAGCTGGACACACCGTCCCGCCAAACTGATACGGGGAGAAGAGCCTTGTGAGAGAGGCAAAGAAGAACCCAATGGTCACAATGACTAAGCTCCAGAGATGCAGTCGGGAGATGGAGAAAGTTGTAGTAAGTCAACCATCACTGCAGCAATCCACCAGTCGGGCTTTATGGCAGAGTGGCCCGATACTATGACTTTCAGTGCAAGACACACTAAAGCCCGCATGGAGTTTGCTAAAAAAACATACTATGAATGACTCCAAGATGGTGATAAATATTTTCTGGTCTATGAGACCAAGATAGAACTATTTATGACTTTTTTCTAACATACTATACTATGAAACCAGGCACTGCTCATACCTGTCCTTTTCTCAACAGTGAACTATGACTTGGTGGCACATCATGCTATGACTTTTTCAGCTGCAGGGACAGGACGACTGGTTGCAATCTAGGGAAAGATGAATTGCCACATACAGGGATATCCTACGAAAACCTTTTCCAGAGTGCTCTGGACTCAGACTATGAGGTTTACCTTCAACAATACAATGACCCTATGACACCGCTAAAATAACTATACTATGGCTTTCACAACTTTTTTATGTTCTTGAATGGCATTCCAGCCAGAGCCCTGACTTTTTAAACCCAATTGAGCATCTCTGAGACCTGAAAATGACTGTTTCCAACATACCATCCAACCTGACAGAACTAGGATCTGCAATGAGGAATGGCAGAGGATACCCAAATCCAGATGTAGAAACTTTTGCATCTTTCCCAAAACGACTCATGGCTGTATAGATCTATGACTTTTTTCTACTAAATACTGAACAAAGGGTCTGAATGACTTTTTGACCATGTGATTTTCAGTTTTTGATTGACTTTTTTAATAAATACAAAAATTCTAAATTTCTGTTTTTTTTTGTCAAGATGGGTATGCTATGACTTTACTGAGAAATAAAATGAACTTTTTTGATTTTTGGAAAAAGGCTATACAATGAAAAACAAAGAGTGAAAAATTTAAAGGGGTCTGAATGACTTTTTTCCGACATACTATACTATGATTTTTTTCATGTCTTTTTTCTATGACATTTTTAAAAACTTTTTCTCTCTGTTTAAACAGGGGAATTAGCTCAAATGGTAGAGCGCTTGTTTAGCATGCGAGAGGTAGTGGGATCGATGCCCACATTCTCCACAGGAAACTAGACTGTTCTTGTTGCTTAACAATGAATTTTGACTTTTTTCGACATACTATACTATGACTTTTTTTCGACAAACTATACTATGACTTTTTTCGACATACTATACTATTTTTTTTTTTGGCACACTATACTATGACTTTTTTTCGACATACTATACTATGATTTTTTTGACATACTATACTATAACTTTTTTTGACATACTATACTATGACTTTGTCAACATACTGTTCAAGACTTTTTTCGACATACTATACTATGACTTTTTTGACTTTTTTTCGACATACTATACTATGACTTTGTTGGCACACTATACTATGACTTTTTTCGACATACTATACTATGACTTTTTTGGCACACTATACTATGACTTTTTCAACATACTATACTATGACTTTTTTGGCACACTATACTATGACTTTTTTCGACATACTATACTATGACTTTGTCAACATACTATTCTAAGACTTTTTTCGACATACTATACTATGACTTTTTTGACTTTTTTTTGACATACTATACTGTGACTTTTGTTGACTTTTTTCGACATACTAAACTATGACTTTTTTTTGACATACTATACTATGACTTTTTTGACTTTTTTCGACATACTATACTATGACTTTTTTGGAACACTATACTATGACTTTTTTTGACATACTTTACTATGACTTTTTTCGACATACTATACTATGACTTTTTCAACATACTACATTATCATTTTTTTGGCACACTATACTATGACTTTTTCAACATACTATACTATGACTTTTTGGCACACTATACTATGACTTTTTTGAACATACTATACTATGACTTTTTTTTGACATACTATACTATGACTTTTTGTCATACTATACTATGACTTTTTTCGACATACTATACTATGACTTTGTCAACATACTATTCTATGACTTTTTTTTGACATACTATACTATGACTTTTCAACATATATATTCTATGACTTTTTTATATACTATACTATGACTTTTTTCGACATACTTTACTATGACATTTTTTCAAAACTTTTTTCTATGTCTTTTTTAAAAAAACTTTTTCTTCTTTAGCAAAACAGGGGAATTAGCTCAAATGGTAGAGCGCTTGCTTAGCATGCGAGAGGTAGTGGGATTGATGCCCACATTCTCCACAGGAAACTAGACTGTTCTTGTTGCTTTACAATGAAAACAATGAATTTTTGACTTTTTTCGACATACTATACTATGACTTTTTTGACATACTATACTATGACTTTTTTTTTGGACATACTTATACTATGACTTTTTTTCGACATACTATACTATGTTTTTTTTGTCAACATACTATTCTAAGACTTTTTTCGACATACTATACTATGACTTTTTGACTATTTTTCGACATACTATACTATGACTTTTTTTTGACATACTATACTATAACTTTTTTTGACATACTATACTATGACTTTTTTGACTTTTTTCGACATACTATACTATGACTTTTTTCGACATACTATACTATGACTTTTTCAACATACTATACTATGACTTTGTTGGCACACTATACTATGACTTTTTTCGACATACTATACTATGACTTTTTTGGCACACTATACTATGACTTTTTTCGACATACTATACTATGATTTTTTGACTTTTTTTTGACATACTATACTATGACTTTTTTTGACATACTATACTATGACTTTTTTTTTGACATACTATACTATGACTTTTTTTGACATACTATACTATAACTTTTTTCGACATACTATAATGATGACTTTATTGACTTTTTTCGACATACTATACTATGACTTTGTTGGCACACTATACTATGACTTTTTTCGACATACTATACTATGACTTTTTTTGACATACTATACTATGACTTTTTTGACTTTTTTCGACATACTATACTATGACTTTTTCAACATACTATACTATGACTTTTTGACACACTATACTATGACTTTTTTCGACATACTATACTATGACTTTTTTCGACACACTATACTATGACTTTTTTCGACATACAAAACATACTATACTTTGACTTTTTTTCAACATACTATACTATTTTTTTGACATACTATACTATGACTGTTTTTTGACTTTACATATGAATTTTTTTGACTTTTTCGACATACTATACTATGACTTTTTTTCGACATACTATACTATGACTTTTTCAACATACTATACTATGACATTTTTTTTTGACATACTATACTATGACTTTTTTGACTTTTCGACATACTATACTATGACTTTTTTGACATACTATACTATGACTTTTTTCGACATACTATACTATGACTTTTTTGTCAACATACTATTCTATGACTTTTTTCGACATACTATACTATGACTTGACTTTTTTCGACATACTATACTATGACTTTTTCAACATATACTATGACTTTTTCGACATACTATACTATGACTTTTTTGACATACTATACTATGACTTTTTTTACTATACTATGAGTTTTTTTTGACATACTATACTATGACTTTTTTTCACATACTATACTATGACTTTTCATGTCATTTTTCTATGACTTTTTTTATACTATGACTTTTTTTGAACATACTATACTATGACTTTTTTTCGACATACTTTTTTACTATGACTTTTTAAAAACTTTTTTCTCCACATAAACAGGGGAATTAGCTACAAATGGTAGAGCTTTTTCATGCGAGATAGTGGGATTGATGCCCACATTCTGACAGGAAACTATACTGTTCTTTTTTTACAATGAAAACAATATTTTGACTTTTTTTCGACATACTATACTATGACTTTTTTTGACATACTATACTATGACTTTTTTGACATACTATACTATGACTTTTTTCGACATACTATACTATGACTTTGTCAACATACTATTCTATGACTTTTTTCGACATACTATACTATGACTTTTTTGACTTTTTTCGACATACTATACTATGACTTTTTTTGACATACTATACTATGACTTTTTTTGACATACTATACTATGACTTTTTTGACTTTTTTCGACATACTATACTATGACTTTTTTTCGACATACTATACTATGACTTTTTTTCGACATACTATACTATGACTTTTTCAACATACTATACTATGACTTTTTTTTCGACATAATATACTATGACTTTTTGGCACACTATACTATGACTTTTTTCATGACATTTTATACTATGACTTTTTTGACTTTTTTCTGACATTTATACTATGACTTTTTTTTTTGACATACTAAATTATGACTTTTTTTGACATACTATACTATGACTATGACATACTATACTTTTTTTAACATACTATACAGGGGATGACTTTTTGACTTTTTTCGACATACTATACTATGACTTTGTTGGCACACTATACTATGACTTTTTCGACATACTATACTATGACTTTTTTGACATACTATACTATGACTTTTGACTTTTTCGACATACTATACTATGACTTTTTTGGCAACATACTACTATGACTTTTTTCGACATACTATACTATGACTTTTTTTTATACTATTTTTTCGACATACTATACTATGACTTTTTTTTTGACATACTATACTATGACTTTTTTTTGACATACTATACTATGACTTTTTTGACTTTTTTGACTTTTTCAACACGACATACTATACTATGACTTTTTTTCGACATACTATACTATGACTGTTTTTTCAACATACTATACTATGACTTTTTCGACATACTATACTATGACTTTTTTCGACATACTATACTATGACTTTTTTTGACATACTATACTATGATTTTTTTTTCGACATACTATACTATGACTTTGTTGGCACACTATACTATGACTTTTTTCGACATACTATACTATGACTTTTTTGACTATACTTTTTTCGACATACTATACTATGACTTTTTTGGCACACTATACTATGACTTTTTGACATTATACTATTTTCGACATACTATACTATGACTTTTTTGACATACTATACTATGACTTTTTTTCTTTTTTATACTATGACTTTTTTTTGACAAAACTTTTTCTCATTTTTAAACTGGGGAATTAGCTCAAATACTATGACTTTTTTTAGCATGCGAGAGGTAGTGGGATATGCCCACTATGACTTTTTAGACTGTACTTGTTACTTTTACAATGAAATGACTTTTTCGACATACTATTTTGACTTTTTTCGACATACTATACTATGACTTTTTGACACACTATACTATGACTTTTTTCGACATACTATACTATGACTTTTTTCGACATACTATACTATTTTTTTTTTTCGACATACTATACTATGACTTTTTTGACATACTATACTATGACTTTTTTTCAACATACTATACTATGATTTTTTCATGACTTTTTTTTATGACATTTTTAAAACTTTTTCTCATTTTAAACAGGGGGAATTAGCTCAAATGGTAGACGCTTTTTTAGCATGCGAGAGGTAGTGGGATGATGCCCACATTCTCCACAGGAAACTAGACTGTTCTTGTTTTTTACAATATACAATGAATTTTGACTTTTTTCGACATACTATACTATGACTTTTTTTGACTTTTTTCAACATACTATACTATGACTTTTTCAACATACTATACTATACATACTATACTATGACTTTTTTTTTCGACATACTATACTATGACTTTTTCAACATACTATTTATGATTTTTTTTCGACATACTATACTATGACTTTTTTTCAACATACTATACTATGACTTTTTTTCGACATACTATACTATGACTTTTTTGACATTTTTTACTATACTATGACTTTTTTTCGACACACTATACTATGACTTTTTTGACATACTATACTATGACTTTTTTGACACATACTATACTATGACTTTTTGACATACTATACTATGACTTTTTTTCGACATACTATACTATGACTTTTTTCAACATACTATACTATGATGACTTTTTTTCGACATACTATACTATGACTTTTTGGCACACTATACTATGACTTTTTCGACATACTATACTTTTTATGACATTTTTTTACATTTATACTATGACTTTTTCGACATACTATACTATAACTTTTTTTGACATACTATAGTATGACTTTTTTCGACATACTATACTATGACTTTGTCAACATACTATTCTATGACTTTTTTCGACATACTATACTATGACTTTGTTGACTTTTTTTTCGACTATACTATGACTTTTTTTCGACATACTATGACTTTTTGACATTATTCTATGACTTTTTTTTCGACATACTATACTATGACTTTTTTGGCACACTATACTATGACTTTTCAACATACTATTCTATGACTTTTTTCGACATACTATACTATGACTTTTTTGACATACTATACTATGACTTTTTTGACATACTATACTATGACTTTTTTTCGACAACTATACTATGACTTTTTTCAACATACTATTTATGACTTTTTTTTCGACATACTATACTATGACTTTTTTTGACTTTTACATACTATACTATGACTTTTTTTCAACACACTATACTATGACTTCTTTCAACATACTATACTATGACTTTTTTGGCACACTATACTATGACTTTTTTTGACATACTATACTATGATTTTTTCATGTTTTTTTTTCTATGACATTTTTTAAAAAACTTTTTATCTCTTTTTAAACAGGGGAATTAGCTCAAATGGTAGAGCGCTTGCTTAGCATGCGAGAGGTAGTGGGATCGATGCCCACATTCTCCACAGGAAACTAGACTATTCTTGTTGCTTTACAATGAATTTATACTTTTTTCGACATACTATACTATGACTTTTTTTTGACATACTATTCTATAACTTTTTTTGACATACTATACTATGACTTTTTTGACATACTATACTATGACTTTTTTTCGACATACTATACTATGACTTTTTTTGACATACTATACTATGACTTTTTGACTTTTTTCGACATACTATACTATGACTTTTTGACATACTATACTATGACTTTTTTTGACATACTATACTATGACTTTTTTTGACATACTATACTATGACTTTTTCAACATACTATACTATGATTTTTTTGACATACTATACTATGACTTTTTTCGACATACTATGACTTTTTTTCGACATACTATACTATGACTTTTTGACACATATACTATTTTTTCTATGACATTTTTTAAAAACTTTTTATGACTTTTTAAACAGGGGAATTACTAAATATGACTTTTTTCTTGCTTAGCATACAGACTATGGGATTGATGACATTTTCCACATACTAAACTATGACTGTTTTGTTGTTTTACAATAAAACAATGAATTTTGACTTTTTCGACATACTATACTATGAGTTTTTTCGACATATTATACTATGACTTTTTTCAACATACTATACTATGACTTTTTTCGACATACTATACTATGACTTTGTTGGCACACTATACTATGACTTTTTTCGACATACTATACTATGACTTTTTTGGCACACTATACTATGACTTTTTTCAACATACTATACTATGACTTTTTTGGCACACTATACTATGACTTTTTTTGACATACTATACTATGACTTTTTTTCTTATTTTTTTTTTCATGACTTTTTCGACATAAAACTATGACTTCATTTTATGACATAATTAGCTATGACTTTTTAGCATGAGGTTGGGATCGATGCCCAATTATCCATGAAACTTTTTGACTTTACAATGAATTTATGACTTTTTTTCGACATACTATACTATGACTTTTTTTTCGACATACTATTCTATGACTTTTTTTTTGACATACTATACTATGACTTTTTTTCGACATACTATACTATGACTTTTTTGTCAACATACTATTCTATGACTTTTTTTTCGACATACTATACTGACTTTTTGACTTTTTTTCGACATACTATACTATGACTTTTTTGACATACTATACTATGACTTTTTTTGACATACTATACTATGACTTTTTTTCGACATACTATACTATGACTTTTCAACATACTATTCTATGACTTTTTTTCGACATACATACTATGACTTTTTATGACATTTTTTGACATACTATACTATGACAATTTTTTTGACATACTATACTATGACTTTTTTTGGACATACTATACTATGACTTTTTTTTGACATACTATACTATGACTTTTTTGACATACTATACTATGACTTTTTTTTCGACATACTATACTATGACTTTTTTGACATACTTTTTTACTATTTTTTTTTAAAATACATTTTTGATTTTTTGCAAGGGAATTAGCTCAATACTAGACTTTTTGACATACTGAGATAGATGGATGGATGACTTTTCTCCACAGGAAACTATACTATGACTTTTTTTCGACATACTATATTATGACTTTGTCAACATACTATTCTATGACTTTTTTTCGACATACTATACTATGACTTTTTTTCGACATACTATACTATGACTTTTTTCAACATACTATACTATGACTTTTTTTTCGACATACTATACTATGACTTTTTTTGACATACTATACTATGACTTTTTTTCGACATTATACTATGACTTTGTCAACATACTATTCTATGAACATACTATACTATGACTTTTTGACTTTTTTTCGACATACTATACTATGACTTTTTTTTGACATACTATACTATGACTTTTTTTCGACATACTATACTATGACTTTTTGGCATACTATACTATGACTTTTTTTTCGACATACTATACTATGACTTTTTTCAACATACTATACTATGACTTTTTTTGACTTTTTTCGACATACTATACTATGACTTTTTTTTGACATACTATACTATGACTTTTTTTTCGACATACTATACTATGACTTTTTGGCACATACTATTTATGACTTTTTTTCGACATACTATACTATGACTTTTTGGCACACTATACTATGACTTTTTCGACATACTATACTATGACTTTTTTTCGACATACTATACTATGACTTTTTTGACATACTATACTATGACTTTTTTTCGACATACTATACTATGACTTTTTTGACTTTTTTGACATACTATACTATGTTTTTTTTGACTTTTTTGACATACTATACTATGACTTTTTTTGACATACTATACTATGACTTTTTTTTGACATAACTATACTATGAAAATTTTTTTTTTTGACATACTATACTATGACTTTTTTTTGACATACTATACTATGACTTTTTCAACATACTATACTATGACTTTTTTGACTTTTTTTCGACATACTATACTATGACTTTTTTGACATACTATACTATGACTTTTTTCAACATACTATACTATGACTTTTTTTTCGACATACTATACTATGACTTTTTTTTCGACATACATACTATGACTTTTTTCGACATACTATACTATGACTTTGTCAACATACTATTCTATGACTTTTTCGACATACTATACTATGACTTTTCAACATACATACTATGACTTTTTTTCGACATACTATACTATGACTTTTTTTTTGACATACTATACTATGACTTTTTCAACATACTATACTATGACTTTTTTCGACATACTATACTATGACTTTTTTCAACATACTATGACTTTTTTTGGACATATTATACTATGATTTTTTTCAGACATACTATACTATGACTTTTTCGACATAGTGGGACTATGACTTTTTTACTATGACTTTCCACAGGAAACTAGACTATGACTTTTGTCAACATACTATTCTATGACTTTTTTGGACATACTTATACTATGACTTTTTTCGACATACTATACTATGACTTTTTTTTCGACATACTATACTATGACTTTTTCAACATACTATACTATGACTTTTTTCGACATACTATACTATGACTTTTTTCAACATACTATACTATGACTTTTTTTTCGACATACTATACTATGACTTTTTTTCAACATACTATACTATGACTTTTTTTTTGACATACTATACTATGACTTTTTTCGACATACTATACTATGACTTTTTCAACATTATGACTTTTTTTTCGACATACTATACTATGATTTTTTTTTTTTCAACATATTATTATGACTTTTTTGACATACTATACTATGACTTTTTTTTGACATACTATACTATGACTTTTTTCAACATACTATACTATGACTTTTTTTTTGACAAAATTATACTATGACTTTTTTTCGACATACTATACTATGACTTTTTTCGACAAACTATTCTATGACTTTTTTCGACATACTATATTATGACTTTTTTCGACATACTATACTATGACTTTTTCAACATACTATACTATGACTTTTTTCGACATACTATACTATGACTTTTTTCAACATACTATACTATGACTTTTTTTTTGACATACTATACTATGACTTTTTGACATACTATACTATGACTTTTTCAACATACTATACTATGACTTTTTTCGACATACTATACTATGACTTTTTTTTCGACATACTATACTATGACTTTTTTCAACATTTATACTATGACTTTTTTTTGACATACCATACTATGACTTTTTTTCGACATACTATACTATGATTTTTTTTTTCAACATACTATACTATGACTTTTTTTCAACATACTATACATTATGACTTTTTTCGACATACTATACTATGACTTTTTTTTTGAATACTATACTATGACTTTTTTTTTCGACATACTATACTATGACTTTTTTGACATACTATACTATGACTTTTTTCAACATACTATACTATGACTTTTTTTCGACATACTATACTATGACTTTTTCAACATATTCTATGACTTTTTTCAACATACTATACTATGACTTTTTCAACATACTATTTATGACTTTTTTTCGACATACTATACTATGACTTTTTTTGGACATATTATACTATGACTTTTTTCAACATACTATTATGACTTTTTTTCGACATACTATACTATGACTTTTTTCAACATACTATTATGACTTTTTTTCGACATACTATACTATGACTTTTTTTCAACATACTTTACTATGACTTTTTTGACATACTATACTATGACTTTTTCAACATACTATTCTATGACTTTTTTTTTTCGACATACTATACTATGACTTTTTTTCAACATACTATACTATGACTTTTTTTCGACATACTATACATTATGACTTTTTTGGACATACTATACTATGACTTTTTTTCGACATACTATACTATGACTTTTTTTCGACATATTATACTATGACTTTTTTTTCGACATACTATACTATGACTTTTTTTCGACATACTATACTATGACATAATTTATTTTTGACATACTATACTATGATTTTTTTTCAACATACTTTATGACTTTTGTTTCACATACTATACTATGACTTTTTTTGACATACTATACTTTTGACTTTCAACATACTATATTATGATTTTTTTCGACATACTATACTATGACTTTTTGACATACTATACTATGACTTTTTCAACATACTATTTATGACTTTTTTCGACATACTATACTATGACTTTTTGACATACTATACTATGTTTTTTTTTGACATACTATACTATGACTTTTTTCAACATACTATTTTTATGACTTTTTCAACTTATGACTTTTTTTTCGACATACTATACTATGACTTTTCAACATACTATTCTATGACTTTTTTTTCGACATACTATACTATGACTTTTTTTCAACATACTATGACTTTGTCAACATGATTCTATTTTTTGACATACTATACTATGACTTTTTTTTCGACATACTATACTATGTTTTTTTCGACATACTATACTATGACTTTTTCAACATACTATACTATGACTTTTTTTCGACATAATATACTATGACTTTTTCAACATACTACTATGACTTTTTTCGACATACTTATTTCTATGACTTTTTTTCAACATACTATACTATGACTTTTTTCGACATACTATACTATGACTTTTTTTGACACTATACTACTATGACTTTTTTCAACATACTATACTATGACTTTTTTTTCGACATACTATACTATGACTTTTTTTGTCATATATACTATGACTTTATGACTTTTTTTCATACTATACTATGACTTTTTTTTTCACATACTATACTATGACTTTTTTTTACATACTATACTATGACTTTTGACTTTTTTTCAACATACTATACTATGACTTTTTTTCGACATACTATACTATGACTTTTTGTCAACATACTACATTATGACTTTTTTCGACAAACTATACTATGACTTTTTTTTCAACATACTATTTATGACTTTTTTTTCGACATACTATACTATGACTTTTTTCAACATACTATTACTATGACTTTTTTGACATACTATACTATGACTTTGTCAACATACTATTCTATGACTTTTTTCGACATACTATACTATGACTTTTTTCAACATACTATACTATGACTTTTTCAACATACTACATTATGACTGTTTTGGACATAATATACTATGACTTTTTTCAACATACTATACTATGAATTTTTGCAACATACTATACTATGACTTTTTTCGACACACTATACTATGACTTTTTCGACATACTATACTATGATTTTCTTTTTTCGACATACTATACTATGACTTTTTCAACATACTACATTATGACTTTTTTCGACATACTATACTATGACTTTTTTCGAAATACTATACTATGACGTTTTGCGACATACTATACTATTTTTTTTTGACATACTATACTATGACTTTTTTCAACATACTATACTATGACATTTTTGACATACTATACTATGACTTTTTCAACTATACTATGACTTTTTTCAACATATTATACTATGACTTTTTGTCAACATACTATACTATGACTTTTTTCGACATACTATACTATGACTTTTTTGACATACTATACTATGACTTTTTTCAACATACTATACTATGACTTTTTTTCGACATACTATACTATGACTTTTTTCAACATACTATTCATTATGACTTTTTTCGACATACTATACTATGACTTTTTTTCAACATACTATACTATGACTTTTTTTGACATACTATACTATGACTTTTTTTCAACATACTATACTATGACTTTTTTTCGACATACTATACTATGACTTTTTTCGACATACTATACTATGACTTTTTTTCAACATACTAATACTATGACTTTTTTGGACATAATATACTATGACTTTTTTTCGACATACTATACTATGACTTTTTTCGACATACTATACTATGACTTTTTCATGACATACTATACTATGACTTTTTTCAACATACTATATTTTGACTTTTTGGCATACTATACTATGACTTTTTTTTCGACATACTATACTATGACTTTTTTCGACATACTATTTATGACTTTTTTCAACATACTATACTATACTATGATTTTTTCGACATACTATATTATTTTTTGACATACTATACTATGACTTTTTTCAACATACTATACTATGACTTTTTCATACTATGACTATGACTTTTTCAACAAATGACGTTTTTTTCAACATACTATACTATGACTTTTTGTCAACATACTATTCTATGACTTTTTTCGACATACTATACCATGACTTTTTTGACATTCTATACTATGACTTTGTCAACATACTATACTATGAACTTTTTTCGACATACTATACTATGACTTTTTTTTCGACATACTATACTATGACTTTTTTTTTGACATACTATACTATTTTTTCAACATATATATTCTATGACTTTTTTTTCGACATACTATACTATGACTTTTTCGACATACTATACTATGTTTTTTCAATGACATACTATTCTATTTTTTTTCGACATACTACTATGACTTTTTTTTCAACATACTATGACTATTTTTTGACATACTATACTATGACTTTGTCAATATACTATTCTATGACTTTTTTTCGACATACTATACTATGACTTTTTTTGACATACTATGACTTTGACTTTTTGGCGACACTATACTATGACTTTTTTTTCAACATACTATACTATGACTTTTTTTCAACATACTATACTATGACTTTTTTTCAACATACTATACTATGACTTTTTTTCGACATAATTATACTATGACTTTTTTCGACATACTATACTATGACTTTTTTTCAACATACTATACTATGACTTTTTTTTTGACATACTATACTATGACTTTTTTCGACATACTATACTATGACTTTTTGTCAACATACTATTCTATGACTTTTTTTCGACATACTATACTATGACTTTTTTCAACATACTATACTATGATTTTTTTCGACATACTATACTATGACTTTTTTTGACATACTATACTATGACTTTTTCAACATACTATACTATGACTTTTTTCGACATACTATACTATGACTTTTTGACTTTTTTCGACATACTATACTATGACTTTTTTTGACATACTATACTATGACTTTTTTTTTACATACTATACTATGACTTTTTTGGCACACTATACTATGACTTTTTCGACATACTATACTATGACTTTTTTGACATACTATACTATGACTTTTTTCGACATACTATACTATGATTTTTTTCGACATACTATACTATGACTTTTTCGACATACTATACTATTTTTTTTTTCATGTTTTTTTCTATGATATTTTTAAAACTTTTTTACTACACTCTTTTTAAACAGGGGATTTATTAAATGACTTTTTTAGCATACTATAGGTATGACTTTCGATGCCCACATTCTCCATGACTTTTTAGACAAATATATCTATACTTTTTACATTAAAAACAATGAGTTTTATGACTTTTTTTTCGACATACTATACTATGACTTTGTCAACATACTATTCTATGACTTTTTTCGACATACTATACTATGACTTTTTTGACTTTTTTTCGACATACTATACTATGACTTTTTGACATACTATACTATGACTTTTTTTTTTCGACATACTATACTATACTATACTATGACTTTTTTCGACATACTATACTATGACTTTTTCAACATACTATACTATGACTTTTTTTTACTATACTATGACTTTTTTTTATCGACATACTATACTATGACTTTTTTTCGACATACTATACTATGACTTTTTCACATTTTTTATACTATGACTTTTTGGCACACTATACTATGACTTTTTTCAACATACTATACTATGACTTTTTTTCGACATACTATACTATGACTTTTTTGTCAACATACTATACTATGACTTTTTTTCGACATACTATACTATGATTTTTTGTCAATATACTATTCTATGATTTTTTTTTCGACATACTATACTATGACTTTTTTGACATACTATACTATGACTTTGTCAACATACTATTCTATGACTTTTTTTCGACATACTATACTATGACTTTTTTCGACATACTATACTATGACTTTTTTGACATACTATACTATGACTTTGTCAACATACTATTCTATGACTTTTTTCGACATACTATACTATGACTTTTTTCGACATACTATACTATGACTTTTTTCAATATACTATACTATGACTTTTTTTCGACATACTATACTATGACTTTTTTTCGACATGACATACTATGACTTTTTTTGACATAATATATACTATGACTTTGTCAAATATACTATTCTATGACTTTTTTCGACATACTATACTATGACTTTTTGACATACTATACTATGACTTTTTGTCACATATTTAAGCACACTATGACTTTTTTCAACATACTATACTATGACTTTTTTGACACACTATACTATGACTTTTTCAACATACTATACTATGACTTTTTTTTTCGACATACTATACTATGACTTTTTTCGACATACTATACTATGACTTTTTCAACATACTATACTATGACTTTTTTTGACATTCGTAAAACTTTTTTTTTTCGACATACTATACTATGACTTTTTCAACATACTATTCTATGACTTTTTTTCAACATACTATACTATGACTTTTTTTTTTTTTGACATACTATACTATGACTTTTTTCGACATACTATACTATGACTTTTTTCGACATACTATACTATGACTTTGTCAACATACTATTCTATGACTTTTTTTTTCGACATATTATACTATGACTTTTTTCAATTATACTTTTTTTTCGACATACTATACTATGACTTTTTTTTTTGACATACTATACTATGACTTTTTTGACATACTATACTATGACTTTTTGGCATACTATATACTATGACTTTTTTCGACATACTATACTATGACTTTTTTTGACTTTTTTCGACATACTATTTATGACTTTTTTTTTTTTTTGACATACTATACTATGACTTTTTTGACATACTATACTATGACTTTTTTCGACATTATACTATGACTTTTTCAACATACTATACTATGACATTTTTTGGCATACTATACTATGACTTTTTTTTCGACATACTATACTATTTTTTTCGACATATTATACTATGACTTTTTTGACATACTATACTATTTTTTTTTTTTCATGTCTTTTTTTCTATGATTTTTTAAAACTTTTTTACACTTTTAAAACAGGGACTTTTTAGCTCAAATGGTAGAGTGCTTGCTTACATTTTGGGATCGATGCCCACATCCTCCACAGGAAACTAGACTATTCTTTGTTTTTACATTAACTTTTTTTTTACTATGACTTTTTTTCGACATACTATACTATGACTTTTTCAACATACTATTTATGACTTTTTTTTCGACATACTATACTATGATTTTTTTGACATACTATACTATTTTTTTCGACATACTATACTATGACTTTTTTGACATACTATACTATGACTTTTTTTCGACATACTATACTTTTATGACTACTATTATGACTTTTTTTTCGACATACTATACTATGACTTTTCAACATACTATACTATGACATTTTTTTTTTTGACATACTATACTATGACTTTTTTTCGACATACTATACTATGACTTTTTGGCACACTATATACTATGACTTTTTGACATACTATACTATGACTTTTTTTTCGACATACTATACTATGACTTTTTTCGACATACTATACTATGATTTTTTTCGACATACATATATGACTTTATGACTTTTTTTTGATATACTATACTATGACTTTTTTCATTTTTTTTTTTTCTATGACATTTTTTAAAAACTTTTTCTATCTTTGTTTAAAAAGGGAATTAGCTCAAATAGAGCTTTTTTAGCATGCGAGAGGTATGGATCGATGCCCACATTCTCCATTAGGAAACTAGACTGTTCTTGTTGACTTTACAAAAAACATGAATTTTTGACTTTTTTTCGACATACTATACTATGACTTTTTTCGACATACTATACTATGACTTTTTTTCGACATACTATACTATGACTTTTTTCAACATACTATTCTATGACTTTTTTCAACATACTATACTATGACTTTTTTTCGACATACTATACTATGACTTTTTCTATGACTTTTTCAACATACCATACTATGACTTTTTTTGACATACTATACTATGACTTTGTCAACATACTATTCTATGACTTTTTTCAACATACTATTCTATGACTTTTTTCGACATACTATACTATGACTTTTTGACTTTTTTCTATATACTATACTATGACTTTTTTGACATACTATACTATGACTTTTTTGACATACTATACTATGACTTTTTTTTTTTTCGACATACTATACTATGTTTTTTGACTTTTTTTGACATACATACTATGACTTTTTTTGACATACTATACTATGATTTTTTTGACATACTATACTATGACTTTTTTTGACTTTTTCGACATGACTTTGTTATACTATGACTTTTTTTGACATACTATACTATGACTTTTTCAACATACATATTATACTATGACTTTTTGACTTTTTTTCGACATACTATACTATGACTTTTTCGACATACTATACTATGACTTTTTTCGACATACTATACTATGACTTTTTCAACATACTATACTATGACTTTTTTCGACATACTATGACTTTTTTCGACATACTATACTATGACTTTTTTCAACATACTATTCTATGACTTTTTTTTCGACATACTATACTATGACTTTTTCAAGGACTTTGTCAATGGGATATTATGACTTTTTTGACATACTATACTATGACTTTTTTTTCGACATACTATACTATGACTTTTTTGACATACTATACTATGACTTTTCAACATACTATACTATGACTTTTTCAACATACTATGACTTTTTTCGACATACTATACTACGACTTTGTCAATATACTATTCTATGACTTTTTTCGACATACTATTCTATGACTTTTTTTGACATACTATACTATGATTTTTTTCAACATACTATACTATGACTTTTTTTGACATACTATTTTATGACTTTTTTTTCGACATACTATACTATGACTTTTTCAACATACTATACTATGACTTTTTTTCGACATACTATTATGACTTTTTTTTCGACATACATACTATGACTTTTTTCAACATATTATACATACTATGACTTTTTTTTTTTCGACATAATTATACTATGACTTTTTTTCAACATACTATACTATGACTTTTTTTTACTATACTATACTTTTTGGCGACACTATACTATGATTTTTTTCAACATACTATGACTTTTTTCAACATACTATACTATGACTTTTTCAACATACTATACTATGACTTTTTTCAACATACTATACTATGACTTTTTTGACATACTATATTGACTTTTTTTAACTTTTTCAACATACTATACTATGACTTTTTTTTGACATACTATACTATGACTTTTTTCAACATACTATACTATGACTTTTTTCGACAAACTATACTATGACTTTTTTCAACATACTATACTATACTATGACTTTTTTCGACATACTATACTATGACTTTTTTCAACATACTATACTATGACTTTTTTGACATACTATACTATGATTTTTTTGTCAACATACTATACTATGACTTTTTTGACATACTATACTATGACTTTTTTTCAACATACTATACTATGACATACTTTTTTTGACATACATACTACATTATGACTTTTTTGGACATAATATACTATGACTTTTTTCAACATACCATACTATGAATTTTTGCAACATACTATACTATGACTTTTTTCGACACACCATACTATGATTTTTTTCGACATACTATACTATGACTTTTTTCGACATACTATACTATGACTTTTTTTCAACATACTATACTATGACTTTTTTTCGACATACTATACTATGACTTTTTTTCAACATACTATACTATGACTTTTTCGACATACTATACTATGACTTTTTTCAACATACTATACTATGACTTTTTTTCAACATACTATACTATGACTTTTTTGACATACTATACTATGACTTTTTCAACATACTATACTATGACTTTTTTTCAACATACTATACTATGACTTTTTTGTCAACATACTATCTATGACTTTTTTTCGACATACTATACTATGACTTTTTTTGACATATTATACTATGACTTTTTGTCAACATACTACTATGACTTTTTTTCGAATAATTTATGACTTTTTTTCAACATACTATTTATGACTTTTTTCGACATACTATACTATGACTTTTTTTCAACATACTATACTATGACTTTTTTGACATACTATACTATGACTTTTTTGTCAACATACTATTCTATGAATTTTTTTTTCGACATACTATACTATGACTTTTTTCGACATACTATACTATGACTTTTTCAACATACTACATTATGACTTTTTTCGACATACTATACTATGACTTTTTTCAACATACTATACTATGACTTTTTTCGACATACTATACTATGACTTTTTTTCAACATACTATACTATGATTTTTTTTTCGACATACTATACTATGACTTTTTGGACACACTATACTATGACTTTTTTCAACATACTATACTATGACTTTTTTTTTGACATACTATACTATGACTTTTTCAACATACTATGACTTTTTTCAACATACTATACTATGACTTTGTCAATATACTATACTATGACTTTTTTGACATACTATACCATTTTTTTTGACATACTATACTATGACTTTTTTTCAACATACTATACTATGACTTTTTTCGACATACTATACTATGACTTTTTTCGACATACTATACTATGACTTTTTTGACATACTATACTATGACTTTGTCAACATACTATTCTATGACTTTTTCGACATACTATACTATGACTTTTTCGACATACTATACTATGACTTTGTTCACATACTATTCTATGACTTTTTTCGACATACTATACTATGACTTTTTTCAACATACTATACTATGACTTTTTTGACATACTATACTATGACTTTGTCAATATACTATTCTATGACTTTTTTCGACATACTATACTATGACTTTTTTTGACATACTATACTATGACTTTTTTTTGACATACTATACTATGACTTTTTTTCAACATACTATACTATGACTTTTTTGGACACTATACTATGACTTTTTCAACATACCATACTATGACTTTTTTCGACATACTATACTATGACTTTTTTCGACATACTATACTATGACTTTTTCAACATACTATTCTATGACTTTTTTCGACATACTATACAATGACTTTTTTGACTTTTTCGACATACTATACTATGACTTTGTCAACATACTATTCTATGACTTTTTTCAACATACTATACTATGACTTTTTTTGACATACTATACTATAACTTTTTGCGACATACTATACTATGACTTTTTTGACATACTATACTATTTTTTTTTCATGTATTTTTTTTTCTATGACTTTTTAAAAACTTTTTTTACACATTAAAACAGGGAATTAGCTCAAATGGTTTGCTTGCTTAGCATATAGAGGTAGTGGATCGATGCCCACATTCTCCACAGGAACTAGACTGTTTGGTTTTTTACTATGAATTTTTTTGACATATTTTATGACTTTTTTTTCGACATACTATACTATGACTTTTTTTCAACATACTATACTATGACTTTTTTTTCGACATACTATACTATGACTTTTTTTTTCGACGACATACTATACTATGACTTTTTCAACATACTATACTATGATTTTTTTTTTCGACATACTATACTATGACTTTTTTTCGACATACTATACTATGACTTTTTCAACATACTATACTATGACTTTTTTTGACATACTATACTATGACTTTTTTCGACATACTATACTATGACTTTGTTGGCACACTATACTATGACTTCTTTCGACATACTATACTATGACTTTTTTTGACACACTATACTATGACTTTTTTTGACATACTATACTATGACTTTTTTTCGACATACTATGACTATGACTTTTTTGACATACTATACTATGACTTTTTTTCATGTTTTTTTTCTATGACTTTTTTTAAAAACTTTTACTATGTTTTGGGAATTAGCTCAAATGGTAGAGTGCTTTTAGCATACGAGATACTGGGATGACTTTGTCACATTCTCCACTATGACTGTTTTGTTTTTTACAAAAAAACATGAATTTTTGACTTTTTTCGACATACTATACTATGACTTTTTCAACATACTATTACTATGACTTTTTTGACATACTATACTATGACTTTGTCAACATATTACTATGACTTTTTTCGACATACTATACTATGACTTTTTTCGACATACTATACTATGACTTTGTCAACATACTATTCTATGACTTTTTTTTTCAACATACTATACTATGACTTTTTTTCGACATACTATACTATGACTTTTTGACATACTATTCTATGACTTTTTTTCAACATACTATACTATGACTTTTTTGACATACTTTTATACTATGACTTTTTTTATGACTTTTTTTCGACATACTATACTATGACTTTTTCAACATACTATACTATGACTTTTTTTTTGACATACTATACTATGACTTTTTGACTTTTTTTTCGACATCAACATACTATACTTTTTATGACTTTTTTTTGACATACTATACTATGACTTTTTTTTGACATACTATACTATAACTTTTTTGACATACTATACTATGACTTTTTTGACTTTTTTCGACATACTATACTATGACTTTTTTTTGACATACTATACTATGACTTTTTTGACATACTATACTATGACTTTTTTTGACTTTTTTCGACATACTATACTATGACTTTTTCGACATATGACTTATACTATGACTTTTTTCAACATACTATACTATGACTTTTTTTGACATACTATACTATGACTTTTTCAACATACTATGACTTTTTTCAACATACTATACTACGACTTTGTCAATATACTATTCTATGACTTTTTTTCGACATACTATACTATGACTTTTTCAACATACTATGTTTATGACTTTTTTTTCGACATACTATACTATGACTTTTTTCGACATACTTTACTATGACTTTTTTGACATACTATACTATGACTTTTTCAACATACTATACTATGACTTTTTTTGACATACATACTATGACTTTTTTCGACATACTATACTATGATTTTTCAACATACTATACTATGACTTTTTCGACATACTATACTATGACTTTTTTTCGAAACTATACTATGACTTTTTCAACATTATTCTATGACTTTTTTGTCAACATACTATACTATGACTTTTTTTCGACATACTATAATTATGACTTTTTTTCAACATACTATACTATTTTTTTTTTCAACATACTATACTATGACTTTTTTTGGACATACTATACTATGACTTTTTCAACATACTACTATGACTTTTTTCGACATACTATACTATGACTTTTTTCAACATACTATACTATGACTTTTTTTCAACATACTATACTATGACTTTTTTTCAACATACTATACTATGACTTTTTCAACATACTATACTATGACTTTTTTTTCGACATACTATACTATGACTTTTTTCAATATACTATTTATGACTTTTTTCAACATACTATACCATTTTTTTCGACATACTATACTATGACTTTTTTCAACATACTATACTATGATTTTTTTTTGACATATTATACTATGACTTTTTTTGACATACTATACTATGACTTTTTTTTCGACATACTATACTATGACTTTTTTTCAACATACTACATTATGACTTTTCAACATACTATACTATGACTTTTTTTCAACATACTATACTATGACTTTTTGACATACTATACTATGACATTTTTCAACATACTATTCTATGACTTTTTTGACATACTATACTATGACATTTTTTGAACATACTATACTATGACTTTTTCAACATACTACATTATGACTTTTTGGACATAATATACTATGACTTTTTTCAACATACTATACTATGACTTTTTGCAACATACTATACTATGACTTTTTTTCAACATACTACATACTATGATTTTTTTCGACATACTATACTATGACTTTTTTCACATACTATACTATGACTTTTTTTTCAACATACTATATTATGACTTTTTTTCGACATACTATACTATGACTTTTTTTCAAATACTATACTATGACTTTTTCGACATACTATACTATGACTTTTTTTCACATACTATACTATTTTTTTTTTTCAACATACTATACTATGACTTTTTTCGACATACTATACTATGACTTTTTCAACATACTATGACTTTTTTCAACATACTATACTATGACTTTTTTGTCAATATACTATGACTTTTTATGACTTTTTTTTTTCAACATACTATACTATGACTTTTTGACATATTATACTATGACTTTGTCAACATACTATACATTATGACTTTTTCGACATACTATACTATGACTTTTTTCAACATACTACATTATGACTTTTTTCACGACATACTATACTATGACTTTTTCAACATAATTATACTATGACTTTTTTGACATACTATACTATGACTTTGTCAACATTATTCTATGACTTTTTTTTTTCGACATACTATACTATGACTTTTTTCAACATACTATACCATGACTTTTTTCAACATACTATACATTATGACTTTTCAACATAATATACTATGACTTTTTTCGACATACTATACTATGACTTTTTTCGACATACTATACTATGACTTTTTTCGACATACTATACTATGACTTTTTTCGACATACTATACTATGACTTTTTTTTTCAACATACATACTATGACTTTTTTCGACATACTATACTATGACTTTTTTCAACATACTATACTATGACTTTTTCGACATACTATACTATGACTTTTTTTCGACATACTATACTATGACTTTTTTTCAACATACTATACTATGACTTTTTTCAACATACTATACTATGACTTTTTTTGACATACTATACTATGACTTTTTCAACATACTATGACTTTTTTTTTCAACATACTATATTATGACTTTTGTTCGACATACTATTCTATGAGTTTTTTCGACATACTATACCATGACTTTTTTTGACATACTATACTATGACTTTGTCAACATACTATTCTATGACTTTTTTCGACATACTATACTATGACTTTTTGACATACTATACTATGACTTTTTTGACATACTATACTATGACTTTGTCAACATACTATTCTATGACTTTTTTTCGACATACTATACTATGACTTTTTCGACATAATTATACTATGACTTTTTTTAGACATACTATTCTATGACTTTTTTTCGACATACTATACTATGACTTTTTTGACATACTATACTATGACTTTTTTTTTGACACACTATACTATGACTTTTTTCAACATACTATACTCATGACTTTTTTCACACTATACTATGACTTTTTTCAACATACTATACTATGACTTTTTTCGACATAATTATACTATGACTTTTTTTCGACATACTATACTATGACTTTTTCAACATACTATACTATGACTTTTTTTGACATACTATACTATGACTTTTTTTTTTTTTCGACATACTATACTATGACTTTGTCAACATACTATACTATGACTTTTTTCAACATACTATACTATGACTTTTCAACATACTATACTATGACTTTTTTTGACATACTATACTATGACTTTTTTTCGACATACTATACTATGACTTTTTCAACATACTATTCTATGACTTTTTTCGACATACATATTATGACTTTTTATGACTTTTTTTCGACATACTATACTATGACTTTTTCTGACATACTATACTATAACTTTTTTTGACATACATACTATGACTTTGTTGGCACATAATTATACTATGACTTTTTTTCGACATATACTATGACTTTTTTTGACATACTATACTATGACTTTTTTTATTTTTCGACATACTATTTTTTTTGACATACTTTTATGACTTTTTTGACATACTATACTATGACTTTTTTGGACATTATACTATACTATGACTTTTTTCGACATACTATACTATGACCTTTTTGGCACACTATACTATGACTTTTTTCGACATACTATACTATTACTTTTTTCGACATACTATACTATGACTTTTTTGACATACTATACTATTTTTTTTTCATGTCTTTTTTCTATGATATTTTTTAAAAACTTTTTACACATTTTAACAGGGATTTAGCTCAAATGGTAGATTTTGCTTAGACATACGATAGGTATGGGATCGATGCCCACATTCTCCACAGGAAATGACTTTTTTTCAAATGGTTGTTTTTAATTTTTTTAAAAACAATGAGTTTACTATGACTTTTTCGACATACTATACTATGACTTTGTCAACATACTATTCTATGACTTTTTTCGACATACTATACTATGACTTTTTTGACTTTTTTCGACATACTATACTATGACTTTTTGGCACACTATACTATGACTTTTTCAACATACTATACTATGACTTTTTTTGACTTTTTTTCGACATACTATACTATGACTTTTTCAACATACTATACTATGACTTTTTGACATACTATACTATGACTTTTTTTCGACATACTATACTATGACTTTTCTTTTTCGACATACTATATTATGACTTTTTTGGCACACTATACTATGACTTTTTCAACATACTATACTATGACATTTGTTGACATACTATACTATGACTTTTTCAACATACTATGACTTTTTTCAACATACTATTTATGACTTTGTCAACATACTATTCTAGGAGTTTTTTGACATACTATACTATGACTTTTTGACATACTATACTATGACTTTTCAACATACTATACTATGACTTTTTTGACATACTATACTATGACTTTTTTCGACATACTATACTATGACTTTGTCAACATACTATTCTATGACTATGACTTTTTTATGAACATACTATACTATTCTATGACTTTTTCAACATACATACTATGACTTTTTGACATACTATACTATGACTTTTCACATTTTGGCACACTATACTATGACTTTTTCAACATACTATACTATTTTTTCAACACACTATACTATGACTTTTTCAACATACCATACTATGACTTTTTTCGACATACTATACTATGACTTTTTTGACATACTATACTATGACTTTTTCAACATACTATTCTATGACTTTTTCAACATACTATGACTTTTTTCGACATACTATACTACGACTTTGTCAATATACTATTCTATGACTTTTTTCGACATACTATTCTATGACTTTTTCAACATACTATGACTTTTTTCGACATACTATACTACGACTTTTCAATATACTATTCTATGACTTTTTTTCGACATACTATACTATGACTTTTTTGACATACTATACTATGACTTTGTCACACTATTTGGCACACTATACTATGACTTTTTCAACATACTATACTATTACTTTTTTTCGACATACTATACTATGACTTTTTTCAACATACCATACTATGACTTTTTTCGACATACTATACTATGACTTTTTTGACATACTATACTATGACTTTTTGAACATACTATACTATTACTTTTTGGCACACTATACTATGACTTTTTCAACATACCATACTATGACTTTTTTCAACATACTACATTATGACTGTTTTGGACATAATATACTATGACTTTTTTCAACATACCATACTATGAATTTTTGCAACATACTATACTATGACTTTTTTCGACACACCATACTATGATTTTTTTCGACATACTATACTATGACTTTTTTCGCCATACTATACTATGACTTTTTCAACATACTACATTATGACTTTTTCGACATACTATACTATGACTTTTTTCGACATACTATACTATGATTTTTTCAACATACTATACTATGACTTTTTTTGGCACACTATACTATGACTTTTTCAACATACTATACTATGACATTTTTGACATACTATACTATGACTTTTTCAACATACTATGACTTTTTTCAACATACTATACTACGACTTTGTCAATATACTATTCGATGAAATTTTTCAGACATACTATACTATGACTTTTTTGACATATTATACTATGACTTTGTCAACATACTACATTATGACTTTTTTCGACATACTATTCTATGACTTTTTCAACATACTACATTATGACTTTTTTCGACATACTATACTATGACTTTTTCAACATACTATACTATGACTTTTTTGACATACTATACTATGACTTTGTCAACATACTATTCTATGACTTTTTTTTCGACATACTATACTATGACTTTTTCAACATACTATACTATGACTTTTTCAACATACTATACTATGACTTTTTGACATACTATACTATGACTTTTTTTTGACATACTATACTATGACTTTTTTTCGACATACTATACTATGACTTTTTTCGACACTATACTATGACTTTTTTCGACATACTATACTATGACTTTTTTTCGACATACTATACTATGACTTTTCAACATACTATACTATGACTTTTTTTTCGACATACTATACTATGACTTTTTTCGACATACTATACTATGACTTTTTTCGACATACTATACTATGACTTTTTTGGCACACTATACTATGACTTTTTCAACATACTATACTATGACTTTTTTTGACATACTATACTATGACTTTTTCAACATACTATGACTTTTTTTTCAACATACTATGACTTTTTCGACATACTATACTATGACTTTTTTCGACATACTATACTATGACTTTTTTTGACATACTATACTATGACTTTGTCAACATACTATTCTATGACTTTTTTCGACATACTATACTATGACTTTTTTCGACATACTATACTATGACTTTTTGACATACTATACTATGACTTTGTCAACATACTATTCTATGATTTTTTTTCGACATACTATACTATGACTTTTTTCGACATACTATACTATGACTTTTCAACATACTATTCTATGACTTTTTTTCGACATACTATACTATGACTTTTTTTGACATACTATACTATGACTTTTTCACACATACTATACTATGACTTTTTCAACATACTATACTATGACTTTTCAACATACTATACTATGACTTTTTTCAACATACTATACTATGACTTTTTTTTCAACATACTATTCTATGACTTTTTTCGACATACTATACTATGACTTTGTCAACATACTATTCTATGACTTTTTTTGACATACTATACAATGACTTTTTTGACTTTTTCGACATACTATACTATGACTTTGTCAACATACTATTCTATGACTTTTTTCGACATACTATACTATGACTTTTTGACATACTATACTATAACTTTTTTTGACATACTATACTATGACTTTTATCGACATACTATACTATGACTTTGTCAACATACTATTCTATGACTTTTTTCGACATACTATACTATGACTTTTTTCACTTTTTTCGACATACTATACAATGACTTTTTTTTGACATACTATACTATAACAATTTTTTGACATACTATACTATGACTTTGTTGGCACAATATGCTATGACTTCTTTCGACATACTATGCTATGACTTTTTTCGACATACTATACTATGACTTTTTTGACTATTTTTCGACATACTATATTATGACTTTTTTTGACATACTATACTATAAAAATTTTTTACATACTATACTATGACTTTGTTGGCACATTATACTATGACTTTTTTCGACATACTATACTATGACCTTTTTTGGCACACTATACTATGACTTTTTTCGACATACTATACTATGACTTTTTTCGACATACTATACTATGACTTTTTTTGACATACTATACTATTTTTTCATGTCTTTTTTCTATGATTTTTCGAAAAATTTTATGACTTTTCAACATTATACTAAAATTTTAGAGACTTTTTTAGCATACGATACTAGTGGGATTTTTGCCCATACTCCACAGGAACTTTTGACAACAAATTCTATGACTTTTTAAAAAAAAAAAAACAATAGTTTACTATGACTTTTTCGACATACTATACTATGACTTTGTCAACATACTATTCTATGACTTTTTCGACATACTATACTATGACTTTTTTGACTTTTTTCGACATACTATACTATGACTTTGTTGGCACACTATACTATGACTTTTTTCGACATACTATACTATGACTTTTTTTGACTTTTTTTCGACATACTATACTATGACTTTGTCAACATACTATTCTATGACTTTTTTTGACATACTATACTGTGACTTTTTTCGACATTTTATACTATGACGTTTTGCGACATACTATATTATGACTTTTTTGGCACACTATACTATGACTTTTTCAACATACTATACTATGACATTTTTGACATACTATACTATGACTTTTTCAACATACTATGACTTTTTTCAACATACTATACTACGACTTTGTCAATATACTATTCTATGAGTTTTTTCGACATACTATACTATGACTTTTTTGACATACTATACTATGACTTTGTCAACATACTATTCTATGACTTTTTTCGACATACTATACTATGACTTTTTTCGACATACTATACTATGACTTTGTCAACATACTATTCTATGACTTTTTTCGACATACTATTCTATGACTTTTTCAACATACTATGACTTTTTTTCGACATACTATACTACGACTTTGTCAATATACTATTCTATGACTTTTTTCGACATACTATACTATGACTTTTTTGACATACTATACTATGACTTTTTCAACATACTACTATGACTTTTTTCAACATACTATACTATGACTTTTTCAACATACTATACTATGACTTTTTTCAACATACTATACTATGACTTTTTTTCGACATACTATACTATGACTTTTTTTGACATACTATACTATGACTTTTTCAACATACTATTCTATGACTTTTTTCGACATACTATACTATGACTTTTTTCGACATACTATACTACGACTTTGTCAATATACTATTCTATGACTTTTTTCGACATACTATTCTATGACTTTTTCAACATACTATGACTTTTTTCGACATACTATACTACGACTTTGTCAATATACTATTCTATGACTTTTTTCGACATACTATACTATGACTTTTTTGACATACTATACTATGACTTTGTTCTTTGCTAACACTATACTATGACTTTTTTTCAACATACTATACTATGACTTTTTCAACACACTATACTATGACTTTTTTCAACATACTATACTATGACTTTTTCAACATACTATACTATTTTTTTTGACATACTATACTATGACTTTTTTGAACATACTATACTATGACTTTTTGGACATACTATACTATGACTTTTTTCAACATACTATACTATGACTTTTTCGACATACTATACTATGACTTTTTTTGACATACTATACTATGACTTTTTCAACATACTACTATGACTTTTTTGACATACTATACTATGACTTTGTCAACATACTATTCTATGACTTTTTTTTGGCACACTATACTATGACTTTTTTCAACATACTATACTATGACTTTTTTGGCACACTATACTATGACTTTTTCAACATACTATACTATGACTTTTTTCGACATACTATACTATGACTTTTCAACATACTATACTATGACTTTTTCACATTTTTTTTTTCTATGACTTTTTAAAAACTTTTTCTTTTTTAAAACAGGGGAATTTCAAATGGTATTTTGACTTTTTTTACATGCAACTATGACTTTTCAACATACTATACTATGACATTTTCCACATACTATTAGACTGTTTTTTTAACATACAATGAATTTTGACTTTTTCAACATACTAAACTATGACTTTTTTGACATACTATACTATGACTTTTTTTCAACATAATTATACTATACTTTTTTTGACTTTATAATGACTTTTTGATATACTATACTATGACTTTTTCAAATTTTTTTCTATGACTTTTTTAAAAAACTTTTTATGACTGTTTAAAACAAGGGAATTAGCTCAAATGGTGAGTGCTTTTTGCGAGAGACATGGGATGATGCCCACATTCTCCACAGGAAACTAGACTGTTCTTGTTGCTTTACAAAAAAACAATGAATTTTGACTTTTTTCGACATACTATACTATGACTTTTTCAACATACTATACTATGACTTTTTTCGACATACTATACTATGACTTTTTTCGACATACTATACTATGACTTTTTCAACATACTACTATGACTTTTTTTCGACATACTATACTATGACTTTTTTCAACATACTATACTATGACTTTGTCAACATACTATTCTATGACTTTTTTCAACATACTATACTATGACTTTTTTCAACATACTATACTATGACTTAGTCAACATACTATTCTATGACTTTTTTTTTCGACATACTATACTATGACTTTTTAGACTTTTTTCGACATACTATACTATGACTTTTTTTGACATACTATACTATAACTTTTTTTGACATATATACTATGACTATGATTTTTTTCGACATACTATACTATGACTTTTTTTTTGACATACTATACTATGACTTTTTTTTTGACATACTATACTATGACTTTTTTGACATACTATACTATGACTTTTTTTTTTTGACATACTATACTATGACTTTTTTTGACATACTATACTATGACTTTTTTGACATACTATACTATGACTTTTTTGACTTTTTTTGACATACTATACTATGACTTTTTCAACATACTATACTATGACTTTTAGAGACATGCTATACTATGACTATTTTTTTGACATACTATACTATGACTTTTTTTCAACATACTATACTATGACTTTTTTCGACATACTATACTATGACTTTTCAACATTTTACATTATTTTTTTCGACATACTATACTATGACTTTTCAACATACTATACTATGACTTTTTTGACATATTATACTATGACTTTGTCAACATACTATTCTATGACTTTTTTCAACATACTATGACTTTTTTTCGACATACTATACTATGACTTTGTCAACATACTATTCTATGACTTTTTTCGACATACTATACTATGACTTTTTTTCAACATACTATACTATGACTTTGTCAACATACTATTCTATGACTTTTTTCAACATACTATACTATTTTTTCGACATACTATACTATGACTTTTTTCGACATAATATACTATGACTTTTTCAACATACTACATTGTGACTTTTTTCGACATACTATACTATGACTTTTTCAACATACTATACTATGACTTTTTTCGACACACTATACTATGACTTTTTTGACATACTATACTATGACTTTTTGACACACTATACTATGACTTTTTTCGACATACTATACTACGACTTTGTCAATATACTATTTTATGACTTTTTTCAACATACTATACCATGATTTTTTTGACATACTATACTTTAACTTTTTCAACATACTATACTATGACTTTTTTGACATATTATACTATGACTTTGTCAACATACTACATTATGACTTTTTTCGACATACTATTCTATGACTTTTTTCAACATACTACATTATGACTTTTTTCGACATACTATACTATGACTTTTTTCGACATACTATACTATGACTTTTTCGACATACTATACTATGACTTTTTGGCACACTATACTATGACTTTTTCAACATACTATACTATGACTTTTTTTTCTGACATACTATACTATGACTTTTTCAACATACTATGACTTTTTTCAACATACTATACTATGACTTTGTCACACTATTTGGCACACTATACTATGACTTTTTCAACATACTATACTATTACTTTTTGGCACACTATACTATGACTTTTTCAACATACCATACTATGACTTTTTTCGACATACTATACTATGACTTTTTTGACATACTATACTATGACTTTTTCAACATACTATTCTATGACTTTTTCAACATACTATGACTTTTTTCGACATACTATACTACGACTTTGTCAATATACTATTCTATGACTTTTTTCGACATACTATTCTATGACTTTTTCAACATACTATGACTTTTTTCGACATACTATACTATGACTTTGTCAATATACTATTCTATGACTTTTTTCGACATACTATACTATGACTTTTTTTGACATACTATACTATGACTTTTTTGGCACACTATACTATGACTTTTTTCAACATACTATACTATTACTTTTTGGCACACTATACTATGACTTTTTCAACATACCATACTATGACTTTTTTCGACATACTATACTATGACTTTTTTGACATACTATACTATGACTTTTTTGAACATACTATACATTATGACTTTTTTTGACATACTATACTATGACTTTGTCAACATACTATTCTATGACTTTTTTGGCAAACTATACTATGACTTTTTCAACATACTATACTATTACTTTTTGGTACACTATACTATGACTTTTTCAACATACTATACTATGACTTTTTTCGACATACTATACTATGACTTTTGGGCATACTATACTATGACTTTTTTCGACATACTATACTATGACGTTTTGCGACATACTATACTATGACTTTTTTGGCACACTATACTATGACTTTTTCAACATACTATACTATGACATTTTTTGACATACTATACTATGACTTTTTCAACATACTATACTATTACTTTTTGGTACACTATACTATTTTTTCAACATACTACTATGACTTTGACTTTTTATCGACATACTATAGTATGACTTTTTGTCAACATACTATACTATGACTTTTTTCGACATACTATACTATGACTTTTTCAACATACTATACTATGACATTTTTTGACATACTATACTATGACTTTTTTCAACATACTATACTATGACTTTTTGGTACACTATACTATGACTTTTTCAACATACTATACTATGATTTTTTTTTTTTGACATACTATACTATGACTTTTGCAACATACTATACTATGAGTTTTTCATGTCTTTTTTCTATGACATTTTTTAAAAACTTTTTCTCCTTTTTAAAACAGGGAAATTACCTCAAATGGTAGAGTGCTCTCTTAGCATGTAAGATGTAGTGGAATCAATGCCCACATTCTCCACAGGACATTAGACTGTTCTTGTTGCTTTACAATAAAAACAATGAATTTTGACTTTTTTGACATACTATACTATGACTTTTTCAACATAGTTTACTATGACTTTTTTCGACATACCATACTATGACTTTTTTCGACATACTATACTATGACTTTTTTTGACATACTATACTATGACTTTTTTTCGACATACTATACTATGACTTTTTTCGACATACTATACTATGACTTTTTTTGACATACTATACTATGACTTTTTCAACATACTACATTATGACTTTTTTCGACATACTATACTATGACTTTTTCAACATACTGTACTTTGACTTTTTCAACATACTACATTATGACTTTTTTTCGACATACTATACTATGACTTTTTTTTTTTGGACATACTATACTATGACTTTTTTCAACATACTATACTATGACTTTTTTCGACATACTATACTATGACTTTTTTAACTTTTTTCTACATACTATACTTTGACTTTTTCAACATACTACATTATGACTTTTTTTGGCACACTATACTATGACTTTTTCAACATACTATACTATTACTTTTTGTAACACTATACTATGATTTTTTCAACAAACTATACTATGACATTTTTTGACATACTATACTATGACTTTTTCAACATACTATGACTTTTTTCGACATACTAAACTACGACTTTGTCAATATACTATTCTATGACTTTTTTCAACATATTATACTATGACTTTTTTTGACATACTATACTATGACTTTGTCAACATACTACATTATGACTTTTTCGACATACTATACTATGACTTTGTCAACATACTACATTATGACTTTTTTCGACATACTATACTATGACTTTGTCAACATACTACATTATGACTTTTTTCGACATACTATACTATGACTTTGTCAACATACTATTCTATGACTTTTTCAACATACTATAACTTTTTTCGACATACTATACTACGACTTTGTCAATATACTATTCTATGACTTTTTTCGACATACTATTCTATGACTTTTTCAACATATGACTTTTTTCAACATACTATACTACGACTTTGTCAATATAGTATTCTATGACTTTTTTGACATACTATACTTTGACTTTTTTGACATACTATACTATGACTTTGTCACACTATTTGGCACACTATACTATGATTTTTTCAACATACTATACTATTACTTTTTGGCACACTAAACTATGAGTTTTTAAACATACTATACTATGACTTTTTCATATCTTTTTTCTATGACATTTTTTAAAAACTTTTCCTCCATTTTAAAATAGGGGAATTAGCTCAAATGGTAGAGTTTTGCTTAGCATACTATAGTGGGATTGATGCCCACATTCTCCACAGGACATTAGATTGTTCTTGTTGCTTTAAAATAAAAACAATGAAATTTGACTTTTTCAACATACTATACTATGACTTTTTTCGACATACTATACTATGACTTTTTCAACATACTACATTATGACTTTTTCGACATACTATACTATGACTTTTTTCGACATACTATACTATGACTTTTTCGACATACTATACTTTGACTTTTTCAACATACTACATTATGACTTTTTTTGGCACACTATACTATGACTTTTTCAACATACTATACTATTACTTTTTGGCACACTATACTATGACTTTTTCAACAAACTATACTATGACTTTTTTCGACATACTATACTATGACTTTTTTAACTTTTTTGGCACACTAAACTATGACTTTTCAACATACTATACTGTGACTTTTTGGCACACTATACTATGACTTTTTCAATGAACTACACTATGACATTTTTCGACATACTATACTATGACTTTTTCAACATACTATGACTTTTTTCGACATACTATACTATGACTTTGTCAACATACTATTCTATGACTTTTTTCGACATACTATACTATGACTTTTTTCGACATACTATACAATTTTGCGACATACTATACTATGACTTTTTTGGCACACTATACTATGACCTTTTCAACATACTATACTTTTACTTTTTGGCACACTATACTATGACTTTTTCAACATACTATACTATGACTTTTTTGGCACACTATACTATGACTTTTTCAACATACTATACTGTTACTTTTTGACACACTATACTATGACTTTTTCAATGAACTATACTATGACATTTTTCGACATACTATACTATGACAACATACTATGACTTTTTTTCGACATACTATACTACGACTTTGTCAACATACTATTCTCTGTCTTTTTTGACATACTATACTATGACATTTTTAGACATACTATACTATGACTTTTTCAACATACTACATTATGACTTTTTCAACATACTACATTATGACTTTTTTCGACATACTATACTATGACTTTTTCATCATACTTTACTATGACTTTTTTTGACATACTATGCTATGACTTTGTCAACATACTATTCTATGACTTTTTCGACATACTATGACTTTTTTCGACATACTATACTTTGACATTTTTTCAACATACTACACTATGACTTTTTTTCGACACATACTATGACTTTTTTGACATATTATACTACGACTTTGTCAATATACTATTCTATGACTTTTTTCGACATACTATACTATGACTTTTTTGACATATTATACTATGACTTTGTCAACATACTATTCTATGACTTTTTTCGACATACTATACTATGACATTTTTAAACATACTATACTATGACTTTTTCAGACGTACTATACTATGACTTTTTTCGACATACTATACTATGACTTTTTCAACATACTACATTATGACTTTTTTGACATACTATACTTTGACTTTTTCATGTCTTTTTTCTATGACATTTTTTAAAAAACTTTTCTCCATTTTAAAACAGGGGAATTAGCTCAAATGGTAGAGTGCTTGCTTAGCATGCAAGAGGTAGAGGGTTTGATGCCCACATTCTCCACAGGACATTAGACTGTTCTTGTTGCTTTACAATGACTTTTGACTTTTTCGACATACTGTACTATGACTTTTTTTGACATACTATACTATGACTTTTTCAACATACTACATTATGACTTTTTTCGACTTACTATACTATGACATTTTTCAACATACAATACTTTTACTTTTTGGCACACTATACTATGACTTTTTCAACATACTATACTATAACTTTTCTTTACATACTATTCTATGACGTTTTTAACTTTTTTTGACACACCATACTTTGTCTTTTTCAACATACTACATTATGACTTTTTTTGGCACACTATACTATGACTTTTTCAACATACTATACTATTACTTTTTGGCACACTATACTATAACTTTTTCAACAAACTATACTATGACATTTTTCGACATATTATACTATGACTTTTTCAACATACTATGACTTTTTTCGACATACTATACTACGACTTTGTCAATATACTATTCTATGACTTTTTTTGACATACTATACTATGACTTTGTCAACATACTATTCTATGACTTTTTTCGACATACTATACTATGACATTTTTCAACATACTATTCTATGACTTTTTTCGACATACTATACTATGACTTTTTTGACATACTATACTATGACTTTGTCAACATACTATTCTATGACTTTTTTCGACATACTATACTATAACTTTTTCAGCATACTACATTATGACTTTTTTCGACATACTTTACTATGACTTTTTCAACATACTTTACTATGACTTTTTTTGACATACTATGCTATGACTTTGTCAACATACTATTCTATGACTTTTTTCGACATACTATGACTTTTTTCGACATACTATACTTTGACTTTTTTCAGACATACTACATTATGACTTTTTTCGACATACTTTACTATGACTTTTTCAACATACTTTACTATGACTTTTTTTGACATACTATGCTATGACTTTGTCAACATACTATTCTATGACTTTTTCGACATACTATACTATGACTTTTTTCGACATACTATACTTTGACTTTTTTCGACATACTATACTATGACTTTTTTCGACATACTATACTATGACATTTTTCAACATACTATACTTTTACTTTTTGGCACACTATACTATGACTTTTTCAACATACTATACTATAACTTTTCTTTACATACTATACTATACGTTTTGATTTTTTTTGATATACTATACTTTGTCTTTTCAACATACTACATTATGACTTTTTGGCACACTATACTATGACTTTTTCAACATACTATACTATGACTTTTTTGACATACTATACTATGACTTTTTCAACAAACTATACTATGACTTTTTTTCGACATACTATACTATGACTTTTTCAACATACTATGACTTTTTTCGACATATTATACTACGACTTTTTCAATATACTATTCTATGACTTTTTTTTACATACTATAGTATGACTTTGTCAACATACTATTCTATGACTTTTTTCGACATACTATACTATGACATTTTTCAACATACTATTCTATGACTTTTTTCGACATACTATACTATGACTTTTTTGACATACTATACTATGACTTTGTCAACATACTATTCTATGACTTTTTTCGACATACTATACTATAACTTTTTCAGCATACTACATTATGACTTTTTTCGACATACTTTACTATGACTTTTTCAACATACTTTACTATGACTTTTTTTGACAAACTATGCTATGACTTTGTCAACATACTATTCTATGACTTTTTTCGACATACTATGACTTTTTTCGACATACTATACTATGACTTTTTCAACATACTACATTATGACTTTTTTCGACATACTATACTATGACTTTTTCAACATACTATTCTATGACTTTTTTCGACATACTACACTACGACTTTGTCAATATACTATTCTATGACTTTTTTCGACATACTATACTATGACTTTTTTTTCGACATACTATACTATGACTTTTTTCGACATACTATACTATGACTTTTTCAACATACTACATTATTACTTTTTTCGACATACTATACTATGACTTTTTCAACATACTTTACTATGACTTTTTTTGACATATTATGCTATGACTTTGTCAACATACTATTCTATGACTTTGTCAACATACTATTCTATGACTTTTTTCGACATACTATGACTTTTTTCGACATACTATACTTTGACTTTTTCAACATACTACATTATGACTTTTTTCGACATACTATACTATGACTTTTTCGACATACTATACTATGACTTTTTGACATACTATACTATGACTTTTTCAACATGCTACATTATGACTTTTTTCGACATACTATACTATGACTTTTTTGGCACACTATACTATGACTTTTTCAACATACTATACTTTTACTTTTTTGGCACACTATACTATGACTTTTTCAACATACTATACTATGACTTTTTTTGACATACTATACTTTGACTTTTTTAACTTTTTTCGACATACTATACTTTGACTTTTTCAACATACTACATTATGACTTTTTTTGGCACACTATACTATGACTTTTTCAACATACTTTACTAGGACTTTTTTCGACATACTATACTGTGACTTTTTTCGACATACTATTCTGTGACGTTTTTGCGACATACTATACTATGACTTTTTCAACATACTATAGTTTTACTTTTTGGCACACTATACTATGACTTTTTCAACATACTATACTATGACTTTTTTCGACATACTATACTATGACTTTTTCAACATACTACATTATGACTTTTTTTGACATAATATACTATGACTTTTTTGACATACTATACTATGACTTTTTTGGCACACTATACTATGACTTTTTCAACATACTATACTATGACTTTTTGGTACACTATACTATGACTTTTTCAACATACTATACTATGACTTTTTTCGACATACTATACTATGACTTTTTGACATACTATACTATGACTTTTTCATGTCTTTTTTTCTATGACATTTTTTAAAAACTTTTCTCTGTTTTAAAACAGGGGAATTAGCTCAAATGGTAGAGTGCTTGCTTAGCATGCAAGAGGTAGTGGGTTTGATGCCCACATTCTCCACAGGACATTAGACTGTTCTTGTTGCTTTTTACAATGAATTTTCCTTTTTTTCGACATACTATACTATGACTTTTTCAACATACTATACTATGACTTTTTGGCACACTATACTATGACTTTTTTCAACATACTATACTTTTACTTTTTGGCACACTATACTATGACTTTTTTCAACATACTATACTATGACTTTTTAACTTTTTTGACATACTATACTATGACTTTTTCACATACTATACTATGACTTTTTTTCGACATACTATACTTGACTTTTTTTCGACATACTATACTATGACTTTTTCTACATACTACATTATGACTTTTTGGGAACACTATGCTATGACTTTTTCAACATACTAGACTATTACTTTTTGGCACACTATACTATGACTTTTTCAACAAACTATACTATGACATTTTTCGACATACAATACTATGACTTTGTCAATATACTATTCTATGACTTTTTTCGACATACTATTCTATGACTTTTTTTGACATACTATACTATGACTTTTTCAACATACTACATTATGACTTTTTTCGACATACTATACTATGACTTTTTTCAACACTATACTATGACTTTTTTTCAACATACTATACTATGATTTTTTTGGCACACTATACTATGACTTTTTCAACATACTTTACTATGACTTTTTTGACATACTATACTTTGACTTTTTTAACTTTTTTCGACATACTATACTTTGACTTTTTCAACATACTACATTATGACTTCTTTTGGCACACTATACTATGACTTTTTCAACATACTATACTATGACTTTTTTCGACATACTATACTATGACTTTTTTGACATACTATACTATGACTTTTTCATGTCTTTTTTCTATGACATTTTTTAAAAAACTTTTTGACTCCATTTTAAAACAGGGGAATTAGCTCAAATGATAGAGTGCTTGCTTAGCATGCAAGATAGTGGGTTTGATGCCCACATTCTCCACAGGACATTAGACTGTTCTTGTTGCTTTACAATGAATTTTGACTTTTTCGACATACTATACTATGACTTTTTTCGACATACTATACTATGACTTTTTTGACATACTATACTATGACTTTTCAACATACTATACTTTTACTTTTTGGCACACTATACTATGACTTTTTCAACATACTATACTATGACTTTTTAACTTTTTTGACATACTATACTATGACTTTTTTCAACACTATACTATGACTTTTTTTCGACATACTATACTTGACTTTTTCGACATACATACTATGACTTTTTTCTACATACTACATTATTTTTTGGCACACTATGCTATGACTTTTTCAACATACTAGACTATTACTTTTTGGCACACTATACTATGACTTTTTCAACAAACTATACTATGACATTTTTCGACATACAATACTATGACTTTGTCAATATACTATTCTATGACTTTTTTCGACATACTATTCTATGACTTTTTTGACATACTATACTATGACTTTTTCAACATACTACATTATGACTTTTTGCGACATACTATACTATGACTTTTTTGGCACACTATACTATGACTTTTTCAACATACTATACTTTTACTTTTTGGCACACTATACTATGACTTTTTCAACATACTATACTATGACTTTTTTGACATACTATACTATGACTTTTTTAACTTTTTTCGACATACTATACTTTGACTTTTTCAACATACTACATTATGACTTCTTTTAACATACTATACTATGACTTTTTTCAACATACTATACTATGACTTTTTCGACATACTATACTATGACTTTTTTGACATACTATACTATGACTTTTTCATGTCTTTTTTCTATGACATTTTTAAAAAACTTTTTCTTTTTAAAACAGGGGAATTACTCAAATGATAGAGTGCTTGCTTTTTGACAGCATGCTATGACTTTTTGGGACATGGTGCCCAAATTCTCCACAGGACATTAGACTGTTCTTGTTGCTTTACAATAAAAACAATGAATTTTGACCTTTTCGACATACTATACTATGACTTTTTCAACATACTTTACTAGGACTTTTTTCGACATACTATACTGTGACTTTTTTCGACATACTATTCTGTGACGTTTTTGCGACATACTATACTATGACTTTTTCAACATACTATAGTTTTACTTTTTGGCACACTATACTATGACTTTTTCAACATACTATACTATGACTTTTTTTGACATACTATACTATGACTTTTTCAACATACTACATTATGACTTTTTTTGACATAATATACTATGACTTTTTTGACATACTATACTATGACTTTTTTGGCACACTATACTATGACTTTTTCAACATACTATACTATTACTTTTTGGTACACTATACTATGACTTTTTCAACATACTATACTATGACTTTTTTCGACATACTATACTATGACTTTTTGACATACTATACTATGACTTTTTCATGTCTTTTTTCTATGACATTTTTTAAAAACTTTTTCTCCATTTTAAAACAGGGGAATTAGCTCAAATGGTAGAGTGCTTGCTTAGCATGCAAGAGGTAGTGGGTTTGATGCCCACATTCTCCACAGGACATTAGACTGTTCTTGTTGCTTTACAATGAATTTTGACTTTTTCGACATACTATACTATGACTTTTTGCGACATACTATACTATGACTTTTTTGGCACACTATACTATGACTTTTTCAACATACTATACTTTTACTTTTTGGCACACTATACTATGACTTTTTCAACATACTATACTATGACTTTTTTAACTTTTTTTGACATACTATACTATGACTTTGTTGGCACACTATACTATGACTTCTTTCGACATACTATACTTGACTTTTTTCGACGTACTATACTATGACTTTTTCTACATACTACATTATGACTTTTTTGGCACACTATGCTATGACTTTTTCAACATACTATACTATTACTTTTTGGCACACTATACTATGACTTTTTAAACAAACTATACTATGACATTTTTCGACATACAATACTATGACTTTGTCAATATACTATTCTATGACTTTTTTCGACATACTATTCTATGACTTTTTTTGACATACTATACTATGACTTTTTCAACATACTACATTATGACTTTTTTCGACATACTATACTATGACTTTGTCAATATTCTATACTATGACTTTTTTCGACATACTATACTATGACTTTTTTCGACATAATATACTATGACTTTTTTCAACATACTATACTATGACTTTTTTGGCACACTATACTATGACTTTTTCAACATACTATACTATGACTTTTTCAACATACTGTGACTTTTTTCGACATACTATACTACGACTTTGTCAATATACTATTCTCTGAGTTTTTTCGACATACTATACTATGACTTTTTTCGACATACTATACTATGACTTTTTCAACATACTACATTATGACTTTTTTTGACATACTATACTATGACTTTGTCAACATACTATTCTATGACTTTTTTCGACATACTATACTATGACTTTTTTCGACATACTATACTAAGACTTTTTCAACATACTATTCTATGACTTCTTTCGACATACTATACTATGACTTTTTACATACTATACTATGACTTTTTCAACATACTATGACTTTTTTCGACATACTATACTATGACTTTTTCGACATACTATACTATGACTTTTTAAACATACTATTCTATGACTTTTTTCGACATACTATACTATGACTTTCATGACTTCTTTCGACATACTATACTATGACTTTGTTGGCACACTATACTATGACTTTGTTGGCACACTATACTATGACTTCTTTCGACATACTATACTATGACTTTTTGCGACATACTATACTATGCCTTTTTACATACTATACTATGACTTTTTCAACATACTATGACTTTTTTTGACATACTATACTATGACTTTTTTGACATACTATACTATGACTTTTTTGACATACTATACTATGACTTTTTTCAACATACTATACTCTGACTTTTTCATGTCTTTTTTCCATGACTTTTTATTTTACTTTTTCTCCCTTTTAAAACAGGGGAATTAGCTCAAATGGCAGAGTGCTTGCTTAGCATAAGAGAGGTAGTGGGATCTATGCCCACATTCTCCACAGGAGTTTTGACTGTTCTTGTTGCTTTACAATAAAAACAATGAATTTTGACTTTTTTTTGACATACTATACTATGACTTTTTTGGCACAACATACTTTACTTTGACTTCTTTGACATACTATACTATGACTTTTTTTCAACATACTTTACTATGAATTTTTTTGACATACTATACTATGACTTTTTCAACATACTTTATTATGTTTTTTTTGACTATACTATATCTTTTTGACATACTATACTATGTCTTCTTTGACATACTATACTATTTTTTTTTTTACTGTGTCTTTTTGGATTTCTGATTTTTTTTTTTGTTCTATGACTTTTTATTACTTTTTTTTGACATACTGTCCTATGGCATTTTATTCACTTTTTTAACATACTATACTATGTCTTTTTTGACACACTATGCTATGGCATTTTTATTACTTTTTTTGAAACACTATACAATGGCTTTTTACTCACTTTTTTCAACATACTATACTATGGATGTTTAAAAAATAAATTCCACATATTTTTCCAGTACTTTTTCTGTAGCTCAGCCAACCTTGTAGTGCTGCCTCAGGTTTGCCTTGGACCAGCTCATAGCTATGCTGCTATAGTTTTAGAATGCTGGGGGACTTCCTTTGACACACTGATCTACTCTCTCTTTCCATTTGCGTGTATTCATGTTCCAGAAATGCTTGTTACTAGTTTCCCTTGGATTATAGTCTTGCTTGATGCCCTGCTGTGCCCCGCTACGCCCTGCTATGCCCTGATACACTTTACTACGCCCTATGCTCCCCATACGCAAAGGTTTTCCTCACGGCTCAAGGTTTTGGCCTAAAAGGAAGTTTTTCCTTGCCACTTTTGCACCAAACGCTCGTGGGGAATTGTTGGGTCTTTGTAAATTATAGAGTGTGGTCTAGACTTACTCAATCTGTAAAGTGTATTGTATCTTGGGTATGTACAGGTAAGTGTTGAGTTCAGCAGGCACTGTTTATCTAAACTGTCCCGCTAGACAGTTAATAATAGTAATAGGTGATGCATTTCCTAAAAAATACGCACAGTTTAAAATCTGTTACGTAGAATATTACCTGTTAAGTAAACTTTGTGTGAGTGTGTGTGTGGTTTTACACACCATCCACTCAGAGATCACTCGTTGCTTTCTTCTGCACAGATGTATTGTGTTCCTGGGTCTAGAATGTTGTCATGCGTCCTGGGTGTTCTCATATTTCTTGTTGAGGTAGTGACAAATTAGTTTTTTAAAGATTTGGTCAGATCACTGTCCTCTTCCTCTTCAGACTGTAATGAGTTGTTCACAAGATGCACAACATGCTTACTAATATAACTTTAACCTGACATAGCATCTGTTAAAGGGAATTGTTCACTGATTAGCATTAAGCTTTGTATCAGTAGAATACCCGGTAGTATTTTCCAATCACTGTGCTTTCCTCCCTCATGTCCCTCATGATTTCTCTGTATTGTGTGTCTGGAAAAAAGCTTCTGATGATGCAAAAATCATAATTTAGCATCATTGGAGGCATTTTTGCCCAGAGGCTATGAACTACAGCCACCTAGCCAACCCACCCATAGGGGGGTTGGACTCTTTACCCAAAGCCAGCCAAAGCAAGTCAAGTGCCATCTTGTAGCTTAGCTACAGCTCTCTCTTTTCAGCAGCAAACCTTTACAACAATTATGTGCATTCAAACTAATGCACATGTGTACAACCGGTTTACATACAGAGCTGCCATCTTTTCCAAAAACCTTGGAGTGAGATGTGGTGGGGACAACCCAAATTTTGCCTAGTACAAATCTATGTCTTTGGCTCTTTCAGCATCATTATCCTTCAGGGTTTAAATTTGGATTTGTTATGTGTGGGGGGATGGGGGCTCTACCTAGGGGGGTCTAGGGGTAAGCCGCCCCAGGAATTTCTTTTGAAAATAAACCATTAAATGGCACTTTCTGGAGAATTTTGTGCAAAGTAATGGAGAAATCAAGTCTTACATGATATGTTCTAAACTATAGGGTTAAGAGCCTTTGCATTGTCGTAGTATGAACAGGTATTAGGGCATGTAGCATTTACATTAATTTTAATCAGTCATCACTTGATCACACATTGTATTACCTTCTTATGATATAAGAACTGACCCAGACAATGTGCCAAACATAATGAACCACATGAAGAGACAGTAGGATATGTCAGCAACAGCTGAGAAGATTTGGGTCTGTGGTGAACAGGTCCACCTCACACAAATTTCCTTCTCCTATTCTTTCTCTTGACTACCACACACACACACACACACACACACACACACACACGGTTCTCAGTGTAGGAACCAGGGACCTAAAGTTAAACTAAAGTTGGTCTACCAGAGGGATCACCTCTTTAAATTAGACAGTGAGGGAAATGTATTCTTCAATCAAGGCCTTTCCCCACCACAAGGTCCAACAGAAAATAGACTGAAAAACAGGACAACAGACACAGCATGTTACATCACAGCCTTTCTCAAACTTGTTTTGTGCCAAGGCTCAGTATGTTTGGCCCTCATTCTCTATGCTCCACTTACTGTATTTACTTTTTTGGGAAAATAAAGACTATTTGCTGTTTTTTTTCCCTTTATTAGATAGATAGACATGAAAGGGGGATGACACGCAGCAAAGTGCCACAGGTTGGACTCAAACCTGAGCCATTTTCTAGCTTTTCTCGGCCTAAAAGGCACCAATTTCTGAAGTGACCCAATTTAAAGATATAGTCATCTTTACCTTTAAGTCTTGGAGCGGGCTGCGGGCCTTGTTCAGAGATTCCAGGACCTCCAAGGTCTGTAGAGAAAGGTTTGCATTTTGCAAAGCATTTTGTTGCTTCAGGACTCTTGCTATGATATATAATATCATATTAATAATATATCATATTTCTGTGTGAAGGCCCATGGGGTTTGGCAGTATGTCACAATGGTATACTATGGAAGGTTGCACTTTTTTTCTTCTTTTCTTTCTTTCTTCCAGCTGTAGGAGAAGTGGCCCACAATCTTCCTTCACACCACAGTTGCCGTGTTGAGCATCATCTTTTTGAGATTTTATTTGTGAATACAGAGGTTGAAAAAGACCCTTATGAAACATACCGAAGAACTGGCCAATGTTATATCTTCACTGTTTTCCTAATTTGTGCTGCATTTCTTTGGATAAGGTGCCAGAATATTCAATTCAATTCAGTTTTATTTATACAGCGCTAAATCACAACAACAGTCATCTTATTGCGCTTTTCATAAAGAGCAGGTCTAGACCGGACTCTGCGATGTTATTTACTGAAACCCACCAATTCCCACCAAGAGCAAGCACTAAGTGACAGAGGCAAGTAAACACTTCCTTTCAGAGGCAGAAACCTCGAGCAGAACCATGGCTCAGGGGGGGGGCATCTGCCTCGACCGGTTGGGGGTGAGAGAAAGAGACAGACAGAGAGAATATCTAAAGCAAGCTCAGAAGAAGTTTAAATATTAATTTAAAAAAAGCTTTTGTAATTGTTCTGTAAAATAAAATCTCTCTCTCTCAAAAGTTGGCCTTCTTATACTTTGTCATATTGTTTGCTTTGTTCCGTCTTCCTACTACAGCAATTAGAGGGAGCCGTCACTATTAACTTTAATATGAGTAAAGTAGTATTTTATAAAGACAAATGTACCTAAAAAATTATGTGAATGATAATACAAACAAAACAAATATCAGACAGTCCCCCAACTAAATTGTTAAAAAATAACCCAGTATACTCACATAAAACTTTCTGCGCCCCTAGTTATTAGTAGCTTAGGCTGCAGAGCGGGTCTCTCACCCCAGGGACAGCAGCTCGTCCTGGGTTTACACGCGTGGAGCATGGAGCGCTGTGGGATCCGAGCTGGAGGGTGCTCAAAGAAGAACAAGATGAAAGGCAGAGGCATGATGATGATGCGCCGAGGGCTCCTTCTGTTTCTCCCTCTCGTTCCTCTCAAGTTTTTCCTCATGTCTGTCTCTGTTTTGTCATGTGGCAAAGTCACTTGTTGTTATCAATTTACATTTAAAAGGAAATGCAGAGACGAGGCTTGGGAGGTAATCAAAGAGAGGACCAAAGTAGAGTGTGGATTTCTCATCTCAGCACCTATCTATTAGTCATCACCGCACAGTGTTGTCAAACTACTGTTTGACTGCTTCTTCTTCTTTTCAAACCTCTTTTTTTCTCCTCATCTTGATCCTCCATCTGGCTCTTCTCATGAACCATTTGTACCACTACAAACTTGGGAAAAAGGAAAATCTCTACTCAATCTTTAAAGAAAACTAACTTTTCGGCCCCTCTGGACCTTCATTTTCAAGAATAAACACAACGGTGGTGTTAAATACATTGGGCTCCTTCCATTGTAACAGTTCACCTCACACCAAACAGCAAAGGAACAGCACATCACGCAAAAAATATAAAAGGTAACAACCTACCCCTGCTACTTTCATTAAACCGCAACTAAGTCATCCGCCACAAACCCTCTAGATTAATAAACCGCTTCCCTTGTCCAACTCCAGAGTCTTTCTTACGTCACTTCCCAGTCTCCTTTACACCCACGCATGCATCAGCAAAACACTCATAAGTAAAACATTATACACAAAAGTCAGTCCATAAACAATCCATGATCCCAACACAGGCCTCTGATAACACAGCTTATTATTTTCTACAGTTGAAAGAAAAAACAAATACACACAATGCATGTTCAACATCTTTTAAAAAAGCTGCACAGGAAGACAGTATGGGTGGCACGTGGCTTTCAAATGTAGTAGAACCAGTGTTTGTGTCCTGGAAGACGTTAAGGAGGAAACACTAGACTTTCCAGGAAACTGGTGTTTGTGTACCGGGAGAAATACTTAAGGTAACCAGAGTTTTAACCCCTCACGGTGCCCTGTAGCCGGGTCACAGTCACCTTTTCTCAGCTAAATTTACTTCTCTCCGACACACCAACCCGATGGCCGAAATACATGACTCGAAACACACTGAAATGACGCCAACTTGAGCGTACGTTCTGCGCGTGTGCGAGACGTAATACGTTTCCATAACAGCAAGCGGCGTTAATCTGTATTGTCGCCAAAAAAATTAAAACCGGAAATGACGGAACATCTCTCTAGACCTAGTAAACACAGAACGCACCGTCGTCAGTCATCGTTTTCATCAGAGAGTGTTGATAGTAGTCAAGAAGGATTGTTGTTGTCATTACTCCCTGAACTGAAGAAAATACAATGGCTAGAAATAAGAACATACTGGCATTGTCAGCTCTCTTCTTGTGGAAGAAGCCCTGATTAGCCAGTCAAGGGCTAGCACTCCACCAATCAGATTGGTCATTGAGTCCGACTGCCCACTTGCCAATTCAACAAGTCAAATTGGCCAAAATGGAGCAGACGGCTCCTCCGACTGTCAACGGTACGGAACACACCGAACAGACTCGAGTCACCGACCTCGCCACACTGTCTGACGGACGATAATCGGGTTGGCGTGTCGGAGCCTTAAAGATCACTAAACATAACTGACATGCGACAGGCTGGCAGTTGCCATAATGTTGTAGGATATCATTTGAGTTGTTGTACGTACATTTTGTAATACATTGACTTCTCTCTGCTCTTCTGTACTCTCTTTCGTCTTCCTTTTCCTTATTTTCTTTCAATGCCTTTACCACTTACCCTTTTGCATCTACTTTGGATACCTTTTCTGTTTTGCTCCTCCTCTCTTTGTGCACCATCCTCTTCTTTGGTTACTATTCTTTTACTGCTCTTCCCCCTCCTTCGCTTCCTCTTTATTTTCCTTCTCGTTCTTTTTCATCTTTTCCAATTTTCATCTCCATCTTGTCCCTCCAGTCTGTCTTCCTTCCTCTTTTTTCTGCCTTCATATTATTACAGGCATATAATTTATGAAGTGTTGAAAATGTTTCTCTCCGAGCTGCTCTGCTTCGTAACCAAGGTTACCAATATGTGAATCAGAATCACTGAAATCACGTGTGATTTTTAGGTGGGCAAGCAGGAATGGAAAAGCTTCAGAGTAGCAGCTTTGTATAGTCTGGAGTCTTCTGTTTAACATTTTTCAATTAGAAGTGATTTTTGTTTATAAATGACTGATATTGTTTTTGACCCTCTTCATTTTCCCATAACACGCCAGACACACACACACTCTCACACACACACACATGGACACACCACTGTATTGTTTTGGATTGCATGTGGACTACAATAAACTGACATGCTCATATTATTCTATTTATCATTCAGCAGATAAATAGAAAAGTGAGGCTAGAGGTTGGCAGCCTGGTCCTGTTCTGTCCAGCAGCTTTGTTCAGTCATGTGAGCATTTTGTGTGTGTAGCAAACTGTTATTGAGAAGTCCGCCCATATCCTAAGAGGATATAGTGTATACTTTACACAGGCATTCTTTATATTATTATTACTGCTCTCTTATTTCTTACATTTGCTATGTACAGTGTCACATGGATGACATGACAGCTCCGCTGTGAAGCCAAAAACATCTGGATCGCCCCCTGGTGGCTGGCTGCAGTATAGGTCATAAACTCAACCCCCTCTTTGTTAGCATGGGCCAAACTAAAAAATCTAAGTACACACCAAATACTTTTTTCCTAGTCACGCGTTGTCAGACCTATTTCCACAGCGCCGCGAAGGAAGGTCTGGTTAGTCCACTCAACATTGTTTATTGGCATCGTTCATTGGCATTTCATTAAACCAATCACAATCAACTTGGGGGGCAAGAAGCACCGGACGGAGCAACAGTGCATCTACCAAATAGCTTTTGGAAGGAACTTGTTTACATGTGTATGTTCAAAAGTTGTTTTAATTGAGCAACAGAAAACTCAGATTGGACAGAAAGTCTAGCTAGCTGTCTGGATTTACCCTGCAGAGATCTGAGGACCAGGTAACCATAGTCCTCAGATTGGACAGATAGTCTAGCTAGCTGTCTGGATTTACCCTGCAGAGATCTGAGGACCAGGTAACCATAGTCCTCAGATTGGACAGATAGTCTAGCTAGCTGTCTGGATTTACCCTGCAGAGATCTGAGGACCAGGTAACGATAGTCCTCAGATTGGACAGATAGTTTAGCTAGCTGTCTGGATTTACCCTGCAGAGATCTGAGGACCAGGTAACCATAGTCCTCAGATTGGGCAGATTGTCTAGCTAGCTGTCTGGATTTCCCCTGCAGAGATCTGAGGACCATGTAACCATAGTCCTCAGAAATCCACCAGAGTTTAAAATGCCAACACAAAGGAAGTAGAAACTGAGGGACATCTGGCGGAACTTCCGGGGGATGCCAGAACAATCCAATAAATGAAATGTTGTCAATATAGAATACTTTTTTTCCCCAAAGATAGTCATTTTTGGTAGTTCTTATCACGCGGTGTTAATTTTTTTTATATACGTATATTTGGCTATATTTCTCAGCTATGAAAATAAGGGTCGGCCTTTCTCCATTTCAGCAGGGGGTGGTAATTCACCTGAAGCTGTTTTGTATCTGCCACAAAATGTCAACTGATATGACCCTTGTCTAAAGTGACTGGACAGTCGTGCTCCCACAATGCACTTTTCAGATATTCTTGATGGGGGGAACCAGGAAGAACTACCCATTTTGTTACCTGTAATTCTCATGAATAAGGGGATCCGTTTTAGTGTTTTGACATAAGAGATGTGTTTTTTTTCTTCTCTTTTTTGTCATGGGTTTTCTTGCTAGTGTGGCCATGGCGTTCCACAAGGCTGAATACTTGAACCAATTCTATTCACCTTATATGCTTATATATGCTTTCTCTAGGTAATATAAACACTCACTATTAACTTTCACTGTTATGTGGATGATACCCAATTATATATCATTCAAGCCAGAAGAAACTAGTCAGTTAGTTACACTTCAAGCACGCATTAAGGACATAAAATCCTGGATGACCGTCAGACAACCCCCCACCAAGAGGCTGAGTCTGTCTGAGGTTTCTGTGCTTGCTCTTGGGGGGAATTATTGAAATCGTTGTGGTCTTTGTGAATTGTAAAGTATGGTCTAGACCTACTCTACCTGTAAATGGTCTTGAGATAACTCTTGATGATTGATATTAGGAATAAAATGGAATTGAAATGAATAGTATAAAGTGGACTGGGCTTGGTTGGGAAATCTGATGTTACTTATTTCCAATCAGAGTTTAAAGTAAAACATAATGCCAGTTGTAGGGTTGTTCGCTTGTGGTGCCAGCACCGTTAGTACAATCTGATAAAAATGCACCCACTCAGTCCTGTTAAGGCAGATTAGCTACACTTTCAAGTATTAAACAGTCAATAAACAAAAGATAATTTTCTCCTGAAACTCTCATGTTTTTTTTACATAGAAAAATGAAACTGGTTTCCAGGGCCTAAATCAAAATATTATCAATTGCTAGCTCTAAATGAGTGCAGGTTTGCTGGCACTGTATAAAGGAATGTACTGTTTGTCCAGAGAAAGAATACCACAAAGTCAAACAGCATATGTGAATAACAACTTTCACAGCAAATTTCACAGGGACCACAGAGATCATATTCAACTTGAGCTGATTTTATTGATTAAAAGGAGCCAGTGATCGTGAAATATTTCAACATGCTGTCAGTCAAAATCAAATGCTTTTTTCCTATTTTCCAGTTTGGTATGTTGACATCTTCCCAATGCTTAGGAAAGTGTACTTACTGGATATCACATGACAAAAAAAACAGTATGTGAAATGGCATGTTTTCCCATCATGCTACATTTGTTATTATCAGTGGTGAGGAAGATTTGATAAAGAAGGAGAAACACAAATATTATTTGCATACTTGTAGTTTTTGCTTTAACAGTGTAGATCCTAGTTACATAGAGGCTTCAAAAGCTATGTTTAAACACATGTTAAAATACAACCATTACATGTTTCTGGTCACTGTTGAGAGTTTAGCAAACAATTCTCCCAAACCGATATTGATCTCATGAATCCAGAATTTCAATTAAGTAAGCATGTTGCAATAGTTAAGCATGACAGGCGTTTGTTATTTGCATAATATTAAACCTGACCCCCACCCTCGCATCAACTTTACTGGATCACTTTTTAAAAATAATTCTTCATGTGAAGAAGACGTGTGTGATTTGTGAAGAAGGGAATGAAGACAATGGACTCTTTATTCAGGTGCTGGGCTGCCTCATGTCCTCTGGCGAAAAGGGTTAACTGTAAGAACAATATTGGAGCAAGGAGAGATAGGGAGGACTGAATGATCAATATAGTAATTGCCTTTACTGGGCAATCCTCACTCCGAGACTGTGTAGGGGGGAGAACTAATGAGGGTTCAATAACACACACGCACACACGCACACACACACACACACACACACACCAGTACACCGTTGCACGAGAATCTGCGATTGTCAGCAGGACAACAAAGATTTTACACAGATTTTTCGTAGATTTTCAACAAATTACAAAAAATTAAAATATCACTCAGAATGTTATCAACCAGAAAAATGGTAATGTACAGCTTTAGTCCTGTAAACCCAATCCCTCTCAGGGAAGGTCAGAGAATCTGGTGCTGGTCAGTTGTCATTTGATGTGAATATTTCATAATGCTGTAGGTATGGATCGGAGCCTACTCTTGATGGAAGTCTACTGATTTTCTTTAACCTGCGCAGGATCATGCTGTCTCTATCAATAAGGTGTATCATCGCAGTCGGCTGAAGACAAGCAGTAAAGTATGAGCTGTGTGTGTGTGTGTGTGTGTCTGTAAACAGCTGCAACTGCTGGTCAGGAGGCCTGCAGAGTAGCCATGAGAGAATGTTTTCCCTGGAGACCTAAGATAACTCACTCTGATGAATCAGGGGCTTAGCTCGACTGGCCAACACAACAAACATCATTCATCAAAAACTCACTAACGCTCGCCTTGGGAGGTGTTCATAGGCACTCAGTGCTGAATTTTCAATGCTTTATTCCATTTATATGAATAATAGATGCATAATTGTATTGCTTCACCCAGAACCTGGTCTTAATTGTGTTCTACTTTTTCTTTGCTTAGAACAGTTCCTCATTCCTGCCTAATAGGTACAAGCACTGCTGGTTCAATATGCTTTAATTGTTACTCTATTTAGATAGTACACAATTAAGTAATCAGTCCAAACAAGGTGTATTGACAGAGGATGTAAGGAGTCACATTCTCACTTTTTCTCTCTTTGTCTCCTCTGCCTATGTGCTCAGGTGTGCAATCACACACAATAACTGTGTTTACATGCAATAAACCCAATTACATTTGGGTTAATACACCTTGGATTCTCAAAAATGAATAAATTCTGTTATGGTTTAGGTATTTTGCTTTGTTTTTGTTCCTCCTTATCTAGTGTTTTGGTTCTGTCTTGTCTCCTTGTGCTTGTGTTCTAGTTTCCTCCTTGGTCTTGTGTTGTAGTTTCTGTCTTGTGTTTTCCTTTGAGTGTCTGTATGTTCTATTTCCTGTTTTATTTTGAAAGTCTTCTCCGTTGTCTAGTCCTGTCCTGTTTTAGTTCCTGCCTTGTGTTTCCCGCCTCTGTGATTGTCTTCCCCGCCCTGATGTGATTCACTTGATGCATCACCTGTTCCTTGTTTGCTCGTTACCTCTTGTATTTAACCTCTGTGTTCCCTTCATCTCCTGGCAGATCCTTTTGTGTGTTGGTGTCCATGTTCACCGTGTTACCATCCCAGTCATTTGGTTTAGCATTTTTACTTTTCCCTGAGGTCTCTGTTTTCCCTATAAGTTTTTTCCTTTTGCACTTTGGCACTTTGGATTTTTTTGTGATTTGTGCTTTAGACTTGGTCTTTGCATTTTTGTATTCCTTGATTTTTGTGGAATAAATTCTCAACATAACTCTCCTGCCTGCCTGCTTCATCTCTGCGTTTTGGTCCTCATTTCCTCAAACCGTAACAAATTCAGGTTAATATAGCACCATGTAAACAGCTTACCCTGGCTATAATCAGACTTCTCACACCCGGTTTACAGACCTTGATAATTCTTTTAATAACCGGGGTATTCATGCATGTATATTCATATCTGTGTATTTATCAATTTATGCTACTGCACATGAGCTCCGGCTGCGACAGATGCAATGAAAAAAAAAATTAGTCCTGCTCATTGACTTGCTCCTGCTCTCAGATCAATGATTATATACACTGTAATTAAAATAAAGTATGGCGCCACTATGCAGTGAGTAATCTGCTGAGACTGTATGTAATGTGTGTGTGTGTGTGTGTAGTGTGTACACTTGTTACAATCTCAGTAACGCAAGTTACAACACATTTTAACGCAACATTTAGTGGTGTTTTTTCTTTCTTTTTTTTAAGAATTCACCAACATGCGAAACATTTCTTCACAGTACGGACAACATCTGTGTCCCAACAGGTGACTGTAGGGAAAACATCTGTCTGGGATCTGCATTGGCTTCCTGTAAAATCCAGAATAGAGTTTAAAATCCTTCTTCTCACCTACAAAGCTCTTCATGGTCAGGCACCATCTTATCTTAAAGAGCTCATAGTACCTTACAACCCTACAAGAGCACTACGCTCCCAGAATGCAGGGTTACTTGAGGTTCCTAGAGTCTCTAAAAGTAGAATGGGGGCCAGAGCGTTCAGCTATCAGGCTCCTCTCCTGTGGAACCAGGTTCCAGTTTGGGTTCAGGAGGCAGACACCGTCTCCACATTTAAGAGTAGACTTAAGACTTTCCTCTTTGATAAAGCTTATAGTTAGGGCATAGAATTGAATATTGTTAGGGAGTGAGGAGTTGCAGCGTCTGCCTAATCAGGCCCACCTGCTTCTCATCATAGTTGTCAGATCTATCTATCATATAATCAAGAATATAATAAAACTAAAGGGAGACTTGGCATACAGCCCGATCCGGTTGGGGAGAGTTCTAGCCTGGGCAGGCTCCTCTCTTTACCATGTCTCTCCTAGTTATGCTGTAATAGTTTCAGACAGCTGGGGGACTTCCTTCGACAAACTGAGCTCCTCTCTCCTCTATCTATCTCTTTCTTTCTATCTTTCCATTTTGTGTGCATCCATGTCCCAGAAATGCTTGTTACTAACCTAGTTACTAACCTAGCTCTGGGGAGTCATTCCCCGGAGTCCTTATGGTCTTTTTCCCCCATGTTTCCTCGGATCAGGGAGGCTCCAAAATCATGGTAGCAGCTGTCGCCATGGTCCCGCTACACGTTCTGCGATGCCATGTTACATCCTGCTACGCTCTGCGGTGCCCTGCTACGTCCTGCTACGCTTTGCGGTGCCCTGCTACGTCCTGCTGTGCCTTGTAATGCCCCACAGTGCCCTGCTATGCCATGAACTACTACAAACTACTATTTGTTGAGACTGTTATTGCCACTCTTCATTGTAACCCCAACCGGTTGTCAGACACCGCCTACCAAGAGTCTGGGTCTGTCCAAGGTTTCTGCCTAAAAGGAAGTTTTTCCTCGCCGCTGTTGCACTGTTGCTTGCTCTGGAGGAAACTACTAGAACTGTTGGGTCCTTGTAAATTCTGGAGTGTGGTCTAGACCTGCTCTATCTGTAAAGTGTCTCGAGATAACTCTTGTTATGAATTGATACTATAAATAAAATTGAAATCTGTGTCTAAACAGGTGACTTTAGGGACAACATCTGTGTCCCAACAGGTGACTGTAAGGACAACATCTGTGTCCCAACAGGTGACAGTATGGACAACATCTGTGTCCCAACAGGTGACTGTTGGACAACATCTGTGTCCCAACAGGTGACTGTACGGACAACATCTGTGTCCCAACAGGTGACTGTACGGACAACATCTGTGTCTCAACAGGTGACTGTTCGGACAACATCTGTGTCCCAACAGGTGACTGTACGGACAACATCTGTGTCCCAACAGGTGACTGTTCGGACAACATCTGTGTCTCAACAGGTGACTGTTCGGACAACATCTGTGTCCCAACAGGTGACTGTACGGACAACATCTGTGTCCCAACAGGTGACTGTTCGGACAACATCTGTGTCCCAACAGGTGATAGAACTTTAGCGCGGACAGCAGTGTGTCCGAGTTGCTGACGGATGAACATCATATTAATTATACAAAATATCATGAATAATCTATGATGTATTAGAGTGGATAAAGACAAGACTTTATTGATCCGGTGGTGAAATGCACAAGCTAAACTTCCGCTGTTATTTTGGTGAAAGTAACTCAAAAGCAAAGCAAAAGTAGTGTAACGCATTACAATTCAGAGACAGTAATATTGTACTATAACTAATTACTTTGAAATGACAGAAAATAGTAATCTATTATCTATGACATTTTGGAAATAACTTTCCCAACAGTGTGTGTGTGTGTGTGTGTGAGTTCACTGGGCATGTAGAAGCCTTCAAACAAAGAAGATAGAGGTGCAAAAGGGGGCAGCGTTGCAATATGCTGACGTCCATCAATTAAAAAAACTAGTGCAATAGTGCAAAAGTGCAACTATTTGCTGTACTCCATCCAGCTGCAGGTACAAAAGTATACATTGTTTGTGTGTGTGTGTGTGTGTGTGTAGCAGAAAAGACCTGGGGAAACATCTTCCCCTGGTGGCCAACGCAGCAGCATACATGCCGGTGAACTCCTCCAGGGCCTAGGGTCCCCAAATCTATTATTAATATTACTTTTTATTGTATTATAATATTTATATTATTATTAATACATTTCTATATTTGTATGATTACATTAGAAGGACTAATTTATGTTTGTCTTTTACTTTTGTTGAATATCTCTAATAATTGAAAGCCAATTGTCTGCGAATGGGATAGTCTGTGACAGGTGCTCCCTCGCAGGGCTTGAGGGGCCTTCTGGGGTCTCTGGGGCAAGAATGGGGGCCCCCTCTGCATACTGTGGGATGGCTAAACTCAATTATAATAATACCTAAAAGACATTTTGCAATTTAAGGAAATTTATGACTGCCAAGTTCATGTTTTGCCGTATCTTTTTAACTAACATGCAGTACAAAATAACAGTCCAAAATAACAGAAAATTAATTTGAAAATGTTCGTATTTTAACAAAAATCATCTTTTTGTTTTTTTGTTTGTTGACTGTTCAATGGTTTTGGTTTATCTGTTCAAATGAGTTTGATCTTGTTAAGATTAAGAGGGGGGCAACTTCTTCCCACCACTTCATTTCTATGTTGCTGGGATCTCGTTAGTTTGTTCTTTTCTCTTATTGCTTTTAAGTTGTTGTTTTTTTACATGTTTTGACCAAAAAAAAAGAAATATCATGTTTAGTGTCTGTGTTTTTACCAGGATATCTTGGGTTGATGCAATAATTCTATTATGTACTGTACATCCAAGTATAGTCTATCAGTCACATTGCGCAACTTTCCCCCTCAAACATCCCCCACAATAAAGCTCTGCACCAATCACACAGCAATGCTGCTGGTGCCGTTGCTTCTCATTGGCTCATACTTGACAATAAGATTCCAGCTGTTCAACATCCCCCTTCTCCCACCCGTACAAGTTTAATTGACATCTAGCTGCAGCCTGTCAGAAGGGAGCTCAAAATCAAGCCGGGCTGTGATTGGTGGGTGCTCTCAGGGCGGGGGTAGTGGTGGTGGGGGGGGAGGGGCGGGAGTGAGAAGTTTGGATCCCCCATCCAGCTGTGAGCTTTAGCTGATGGACGGAACCGAGCAAATGCAGTCTGCAGGAGACAAGAGTGAGAGCAGGAGCGTCCGGTTCCTCATCTGCGCTACAATGGAGAGGGGTGGTGCTCGCGATATTTAGAAAACACAAAAGCTCTGTCTCTTTGACGCCTGTTTGAGTTCAGCGGCAGGATGTGCGGCAGCATCTCCACGGATCTTTAAAACCTGAAAAGCGCCTGTGGATGCAACGAAAAGTACTGGATACTTAAAGGCGGAAACTAAATCGGAGGAACACGTTGAGAAACGAATACTTAATTTTGTTATTTCTCCTTTTTTGGGTGAGGGGGGGCGGAGGGGGGTTCTCCATCAGCTCTGCGGAGGAGGAGTGAACCATAAAGAAGTTGGCGCGCGGCGTTATATTTAACCTTTGGCTGCAAAAGTAGACACACATCTCGCGGTTCTTTTTCTTTACTTCTAAGAGGGGATGATTAGGAAGTGTTGGTGAGGCCCCTGGAGAGGCTTGGACACCGAAGACCGGGGCCTGGGTGTCTGAAGAGACTGACCAGCGCATTAACGCACCACCTGGGAACTATACGCTCCGCCAGACGCACCGAACCCACAGACCTACTCCTCTCTCTTCTCCCCCCCCCCCACACCCCCACACCCCCACACCCCTCCCCTGTGCTGCGCTCTTCTTTATCTCTTCCCTCCTCGTCTTTTTTTGTGTCTCTTTATGCTGATGTGGACTTAATAGCCACGACAAACACAGATCATGCGATGACTGAGCGCGCTTTGGGCACATCTACCGAGTCCATTACAGGTAAAAAAAAAAAGAAAATACAACGGAAAGATGCTCTTGTACTACTCATTGAGACAAATAACCGCGGCAATACCACTTCACATTGGATGTATAGTTGCCTATTGATAGGGCTGAAGTTTGGAAACGGATTGGAACAGTGGCGGGTTTTGGTTGCTGATGAGAGAGATGTGGGCATTGTTTTTGATGAAAAGGAATGCGAGCCCCTCTTGCATTTTTTTTTTTTGGAGGCTCGTTAGGAGCTCTGGTCTATTTTCCAGCTTATGGCAGCAGATATGGGCTATAGGTTACCGATCTGCATTCTTTAAAATGCAAAAAACATCAGTTTTGTAGCATATTCATTCTTTGGAAACAATTGTATGCAATCATTGTTGCGATGAGGTGTGCGCATATTGTGTTTTTCTTCAAATGAACCATCCACCACAACTGCTACCCACTGTTGCCTGTTCCGACAGTAATTCTATTTAAGTGTGAGTGCATTTACCATATATGCAAAGTTGGTAGTCCTAGATTTTATAAAAAAAAAAAAAAAAAAAAGAGCAGATTCAAATGTTGCCCGCAGATTTTTTCAATCTTAATGCGCTATTTCCTGGCTTCTGCAGATACTTAAGCATTTCCCCGGCTGTCAGCTATATTTACTGTATCTAACAATATGTGCATTGCTTGCAGGAGGTAAATGATGGCCGAGGATGGGGGAAATCTCTCCGGGATCTCCGACGCCAGGGGCTCGGAGGGTCGCTCCTCTTTGCCGAGGACTTTTATCCGCCTCAACGACCTGTCCGGGGCCAGAACAGGAGGCGGGGAGGGTGGAGAATTGGTGGTGGAGCAGGCGTCCCCGTCGCCTGACGGGATCTCTACAACCGGGGAGGAAGTGTCTGCGAACGGGGATGAGAACCTGCCCTACCCCGCCATGGCCCCCGTGGTCTTCTTCTACCTGAAACAAACCACCCGGCCTCGGAGCTGGTGTCTTAAGATGGTCAGCAATCCATATCCTTTTATACGTTTGAGATAGGAGTCTGCTCATGCAGCACATGCAGCGCATGCGCGAGCTCCCACCTGTGGCAGGTAAGAAACACCTGCTGGGCCCTGCAGCTTTTACCAGTTGATGTCGAGGGTTAGTGAGTGATCACAAGACGTTGGATCATAGAATGAGCACATGGCTTGGACGTACTGATTTTGACATATAAAAGGTTGTGTGTGTGTGTGTGTGTGTGTGTGTGTGTGTGTGTGTTTTGATCTAATTGTGTGTATCCAGTGAACCAGCTTCATGACCTAAGGAGAAAATGAACTGATCTGAAGTGTGTTTGTGTGACTAAAATGTGTGTGTTAGTCTGCTCCTTCTCAGTCACTTAGTAGACTAATTGGTTGTTTTGGTCTTAGGAGGCTAGTCACTTTTAAAAAAAAAACTTTTTAATGCTGATTGACTTGTGTCGAAGAATCGTACCCATGGTAAAACAAGATATAGAGTAGTTCTTTTGTGCAATTGTTTGTGGAGGAACTCAGTTGTTTATAGATCCGTTGATTGGGGATGTAACGATGCATTGTGAATCGGTTAAAAATCAATATCAATGTGTAAAGATTACAACCGCTTGAGATGAACACGTGAATAAATGGCCTAGGGCGTGATCTGCTTTTGATTTCACTTGTCTGACTCCAGACGTCACTATGTGTTTGCTTGTTACCACTTGAGGAATTTGAATTATTCATTTTTTATTTAATTATTATTTATTTATTATAGTTATTTAACCCTTGTGGGGGGCGGCTGTGGGTCAGTGGTAGAGCGGTTGCCTGCCATTCGGAAGGTTGGTGGTTCAATCCCCGGCCCTGCAGTCCCATGTCGAAGTGTCCTTGGGCAAACACTCAACATGCTGCGCCATTGTGAATGTTGCATGTTTATTGATGAGCAGATGGCACCTTGTACGGCAGCCTCGGCCACAGTGTATGAATGTGTGTGAATGGTGAATGTTTCCTGTACTTTGAGTAGTCGTTCAGACTAGAAAAGCGCTATATAAATACAGCACATTTACATTTACATTGTCTTGTCAAAATTGAAAATCAACACTTTTGTTGATGCTTTTTATCAATGTTTTTAAGTCTTTTTTTTCAAATAAGACACCCCAAAATTAATGAAAGTAGAGATTTGTACTTGCCAAAGAGCGTTGTGTGGAATCAATCATGTTATTTTGGAGAATTAAAAAGAACATTGATATAGGAAGATGGGTCAATTTGACTCAAGGACAACATGAGGGTTAAGATGACCAACGCTGTCTCACGCCAGTTTGTGAAATGGTCACGTTATTTTAATTTATTCATTTGTGTACATGTCAGGATTTTCGAATGTGACCATTTCACGAATTGCCATGACAGTGGGCTGCTCTGGGGGACGCAACACTGGGGAACTCAAACGCCACACGCTGGCAACAACAACGAGACGGTTGTGGTTCGGAAAAAAAATTGGGGAAAGGAACCGTCACACGCAGGCAGGACACGCCGACATTAACGGGACGGTTACCCCAGGTTAATCCCTGCGTGGATTTTTGGCTTTTCAATGCTACTCGCTACCGTAATCGTTGTGTGATCCCGTAATAGGCTTCCCATTGAAATACATTACTTCAAAATTCGTAATCAACACACTAAAATAACGACGTTAACGGGATCTGTACATAGATTAAATAACATGACCATTTCACAAACTGCCATGAGATTGGGCTGTGTTTTGCGCAGTTAATAGAAAAAAGGGAATTTTTTTCAGTCTTTTGTCTACAGCTCATTTGGTTAAAAAATTGTGAGGAAATCACATTTGCATTTAAAATCGTCAATCATATCAAATCGTCAGGGGAGTGTATTGTTTCATCTGTGTTGTCCATATTGAGAGTTAGTCCACTAAGGATTTCTTTAGTCGAGGACATTGGAGCTGCATTCACACTAACCGGACAGGACGTGTGTGTGTGCAACATGTCCACACTCTCCAGCGTTACTGTGCCCACATCATGCTCAGATTCCCCAGTGTTCGCCTCCCATCGATTATTCATAAGGATTAATGCAAGTGATGATAAGTTATTTACCTTTGATTATGCTGGGCCTATCCAGTAAAGGTTTATGATTAGTTGATTGATACACCTGGAGTGTCTGTTTACTGAACGCTTTTTCTTTCGGGGGGTGAGTAGCGGTGGAAGGGTGGAGTCTTTTCAAGTCATTGAGCTTTATTGAATCATTCCTGCCACTGAAGTGTACTATTGATTCACAAATGCACTGATTCAGGAGATGAGGGAAGCCGGAGGGAGAGAAAGGAGGCAATGGAGACTCTTTTCTATCTGTGTATGTGTGTGTGTGTGACTCGCTCTCTTGGTGTGTAGGCAACCTACATGTGTGTGTGAGGTTTCGGTGAATGTGAGAGGGCTATGGGAAGGAATGTTTCCATGGCCGATACGGCTCTGCTCTGGAGGTTTCAGCCTTTGTTTTGTCTCGTGCTGTGTGTGTGTGTGTGTGTGTGTGTGTGTGTGTGTGTGTGTGTGTGTGTGTGTGTGTGTGTGTGTGTGTGTGTGCGTGTGTGTGTTAATGCCATTGGGATCATTCCTTTTGCTCCATCTTCCCCTGTCTGCCTCCCTCCCACGCCTCTTCCTCCTACCATCCATCCATCCCAACAGGTCCTCCAAATCATACAACAATGCAATTTGTTAATTTCTACTAATATTAATAAAACTAAAACTACTAATACAACTACTGTAATACAATCATGGATGTTGACCAGGAGCTGGGAGACACGTTCATTCCTATGAGAGTTGCTTAGTGGCGCATCCGCCAAAATGTTCCGGGATATGTGGCCACTGACTTTGCGCAATAGTATTTCTCCCATAATTCAATTTTAAATTGTATTAATACAGCGCCAAATCACAACAACAGTATCTCACAGCGCTTTTCATAAAAGAGCAGGTCTAGACCGTACTCTGTGATGTTATTCACAGAAACCTAACGCATGATGCCTCGGGCTCTTTTACAATACTGGCCAATGGGATAAAACTTCTCTGGGTCTCAGGGGGATTTGTCGTTGCAAGTGTCGTTGTTGTGGCAACTGGACAAAATCAGTGGAGGGTCTGAGCGCTGTATGTGGGGGCCTGAATATGACCTACATGTGTTTCATAAATCAGCTTCCCTAGCGGTGGAAGGAAATACAACCAGAGAACGTAACCGTCACTGTTTTGAACATGTCAATAACGTTTTGAAATGGTCACAGTCTGGTTAGGTTTAGGCAACAACACTACTTAGTAAAGTTTAGAAAAAGATTGTGGTTTGGGTTCCACCACCCCAACTTACCTCCTTACGTGAAAATGTAGCGCTCTGTCTTTGTCACCATACTTCCTGCTTTGCTCCCTTCATAACTACGGCATTTAGAGGGCGCCACCACTATAAACTCATTTGTAAGTCATTAATGGTGCCGCAACAAACAACTTATGTGGCCATTTTTTGAGGGGAGGAGAGTCTTATCCATCTATCTATACTTTCTGCCTTCTGCATCATTACTCTTTCACTGTTTTGATGGAGATGCTTAGCCTGTTCTCCTCTTTCCCCAGGAACCTTGTCAGGCGATGCTACTTGCATTTGACGCTCTTTTAACCTGCCCTGCTTCATTTTCATCTGTTGTCCTTTCATCTTTCTTTGCCTTCTTTATTCTGCCGCAGTCTCCCAGCGATCACAGCTGATTTTCCAGTTTGTAAATGTCAAATCTTTAAAGGTCTTACAAATATACTTTTTTAGCAGCAAGGCCACATGAGTCCCCCGTGGCTCCTCAGAGATCAAAGGCAATCCTTGGAACTATTATCCAAGTCAGGGGTTCTCAAACATTTTCATTTCATGGACCACCCACTGGGACATAACTATTTGAGTACTTGACCCATGATTGTATCTGTAAGTGAAAGAAGTTCATTAGGAGGATTATTTAATTGGTATGATTTCTCGGTACATTGCTCAACTTCCTGTCAGTCCTTAGACGTATGTAAAGGGTTCCATGCAATGCAATGGTTTGAAACTGGGTGTAGCAAAAAAAACTTTGACTAGCTGCAATTGCCATAAACACAGTTATATGGATTACATCACATCCCAGGTGTTCACTTTTATTAAGGTAAATGAAAAGTTTCACAAGTTTAATCATAATACAATATTATATTGATTCTTTGGACAGTGATACAATATATATTTAGAAATCACAATGTCTGTCATGATAAGATTTTGATTATCCCATTTAACACAATCGTTACATTTATATCACCTCACAAAAAGCAACTGAAATATGATTTAACAATGTGGGTGCTGTGTGTGTGTGTGAACAAACGACTTTTGTAATAGAATAAATATAAAGTGTTTTTTTTAAATAAAGGCTCATCTTAAAGATGATATGATACCATGTATACTTCACATCAATGATATTGAATGGTTGATGATTGAATCCATATGATGATCCAGATCTTTTGTCACACCCATTGCACAATAGGATCTTATGCTTATTCAGTTATGTCATTTCCACGTTCTGCAGTCTTGTGTACAATAATTATCAAACTTGTACCATAATTATGTCCATTGTACAATGGATGATCAACAGTTCTAAAAACAAATTATTTTCTTGATGAATTGTTTGGTCTTTGAAATGTCTGAAAAATGTTTAAAATGGCCATCACAGATGTCTAAAGAAGGTGATTTTATAGTAGAATAGTCCAAATCCCAAAGAGATTGAATCAGTTATCTCATAAGAACATGTAAAGCAGAAAATGATCACAAGTGAGTAGCTGGAACTATAAATGAGCTGGTTAATTTTCTGTTCATCCGTTAACTGTTTCAGTTGTAGTAAGAAGCAGTCAAATGGGCTGCATCATGTCAATAATGCTTTACAGAAACCTGACCCAGGATCTGCCGTAAATGCTCCAATCAAATATCTATGAGAACCCATGAGGCTAATAAGCTTCTTGTGATGTTTATCTTAATTCGGTATGTGTCAACCTTTTTGTTATGTCTGGGAAGGTACTCAAATGCTCAAACCTTACTTTAGTTAAGTACGTAAGTTATGTAAGTTACGTATGTAGCGTTAGTTAAGTACAGAAGTCATGTAACTTCCGTACATGGAGTAAGTTAAGTAAGTTACGTTAGAAGAAGTTAGCCACAAAAGTCATGTAACTTACGTAAAGGTGTAAGCTATGTACAGAAGTCATGTAACTTACTTATGTGGTTTTAATAAAGTAAGTTATGCAAGTTACGTTTGAGGCGTTAGTTAGGTACGGAAGTTATGTAACTCATTTTAATTAAGAACGTAAGTTATGTAACTTACGTACATGACGTTAATTAAGTATAGAAGTCATGTAACTTACGTCAAGGCGTAAGTTAAGTAGGTGAGTTACGTCAAGGTGTTAGTAAATTAAGTCTGTGGTTTCACACAGATCTATTCAAGTTCTACAATTCTTTCTCTGAAATATTGTTGAGGATTTGGACGTATTGAAGTGACCGCTGCGTAATTTGTGATGATGTATGTGTGTGTACATGTGCCCCCAGGGCTGTGAGTATAGTATTTAGACAGTCTCTGTTTCCCGTTTGCCCTTTAATGTCTATCTGTACCGATTTCAGAAAAGGTCAACGCTTCTATAATGCATTTTAATGTTACTGAAATCAATCTTTGTCTTGGCCCCGTGAGTGTCTATGTGTGTTCGCTCAAGTGTTTAAATCTGAGTGTTCAGTACACTGATGCTTTGTATCCAGAGAGCAGATGCATCTTGCTATATTTTTAACTCTTCCTCTCTAGATCTGTGGCCCTTCTCTGCCTCTCTCTTTCTCTCTGCTTCGAGAATTACTCTTGCAGTAGTATCTCCTTCTCCTACTATAAATATGTCTACGGCATACACCAGCAGCAGCCAGCTCTGATGCGCAGAGACTGCTTCCTCTGTCTGATGCTGTAGACCAAAAACACAGGCAAACCCGACTGATCTTGGGGCCAGAATCTATTCTATACAGGCATATCAACGGTAAGCCCTTGGCCTCAGGCGGCCTGCGGACATTTCTTTTAGCAGTCTGAAGTGATTAGGACCCCTGGATACTTGCTGAGGTATTTAGGGTCTAATTGAAGTCCCCTGTGGTGTATGCTCTGAGTGATGTTTTGCCCAGCACATTGCTTGTGTGAAATTCCCTCTGCTTGTTTTGCTAATGATTCCGGCAGAATATGTGTATGATAAAGAGTTTGAGCCTTTGTGTTCATGTTAGGTTGTGTAAGCAGCACACACACACAAACACATACACACACTTCCACAGGACTCCCGTAGGTGTCTCCTCTCTGGCTGGGAGCTGGATGTTGTGCCAAGACTGAGGAGGAGGGGAGTTTAGGAACGCGTCCAGCGCTCTCTATCCTTTTCTCACACTGATTTAAGCAGAGGATTACACGGGCTAAAACAGCGAGGGTGAGGGAGGACACCTGGCCAGGCTAGGCGTTTGTCATCATGTAGCTACATCATTGGAAGACTGACAACCGCCAAGTGCTCAAGGGAGTGGAGGGATTTTGGGTGAAATATGCTACTGATTTGTTTCCTCCTTCTGTTCTTGCTCTCTTGCTTTGTATTTCAGCGAAGCAGGCTTTCACATTTGTTGCTGGATTCCCTGATGCGTCTGTCAAATAATGGAAGCCGGAACAAACATTTACTTATTCAGCAGAAAATGTCTCCTTCCCTCTATGTTCTCTTTCTCCTCTGCCTTCTTCTCCTCTGCCTTCTTCTCTTCCTCCTCTGCCTTTGCCTCCTCCTCCTCCTCCTCCTTTCCCGGACCCCTAGCTTTTTTCCTCCACTAGAGTTAAAAGCCTCACGTTGGCTGGAGAGTAAGGCGGGGTGTGTTTGTGTGTGTGCCATCTCTGACAGCCTCCAAAACCAGTAGAAAAGAACAGGGGGAAAAAGGAGAAAATAAAATAAAAAAAACTAAGGCTCAGTTGGAGAGCCAAGTGGGATTTCAGAGAGAATTTTTTAAGAGTTGAAAAAGTAGGCCTGTACCCGCCATCAACTTTACTTTCATATTTTTTTCCCCCCTGCCCCCCTATCCCTTCTCTGCTGGTTCCTTGGAGCATTTTTAACTTCTTGCAGTTTGAGATTATCCTCATTGTGAATTCTAGCTGAACTTCTAACATACAGTAGGTGTGTGTGATCACGTGTCTACATTTTAGAAGACGCATAGTATGTGTGTGTGTGTGTGTGTGTGTGTGTGTGTGTGTGTGTGTGTGTGTGTGTGTGTGTGTGCATTTTTCATATTCTCTATCTGAACTGAATCTTTATGTTCTTTTTAACTCACTGGGAGGCTGACTTGAACTCTACTTATCCACTGATTATGTTTGATGAAGTATTAATTTACTTAACCATGCAAGGCCTTTTTAGTGTGTGTGTGTGTGTGTGTGTGTGTGTGTGTCTTAGATTTTGCGGATACTTTTCTGATTCATGTATCTCGCTGAGCATGTGATGTGACATGACTTGCATGTATTTTGCATGTAAAGTGCTTGCAGCAAGGGATGCGTATCTGTGCGTGAGTGTGTGGGGAGGTTGTACGTGTGTGCATATTTAAAGCTGCACAAACACTCATTTAATATATGTGTTGCTAAGATATTTAAAAGCAACTTTTTGTGTAAAATGCAACTTGTCAAATGCATGGGTCAGCTGGCAATGTGATTGTTGATAAATCAGAAGCCTTCCTGATTACCTGTTTACCATTCTGCTGTACATATTGAAAAAGCCCTCCAACACTTACAACTTACACTACCGTACATACTGTATAGTTATTTAGTCTGTATTACCACAGTCATAGCCTGTCTATAGCCTACATACATGTAGTAACAGTCACTCATATAGACACATATCTATATACTTATATATCATTCATACCTTGCACTTTGTATATACTGTAGCATATTTAATATGTATTTAATCACTTCTGGTTAGACACTGACTACATTACTTTGCTCTTTACTTGTGAGTAATGACCATAAAGTTAAATCTAATCTAATTCACATTACCCTACCAATGACCAGTTGTGGCCCAATCACCGACTTACTGTAGCCCAATCAAAGGCCTTGTGGACTAGCTGATGACCAATCAGGAGAACTGGTTAGAGATTGCAGACCACAAGCAAGTCAGCTGGAAAACGTTACAGCTAAAGTTTGCAAAGGGACTTGCATAAATCTCTAAAAGTTTCAGCAATTGTAATTCTGACATTTGATGTTTTGTATAAATCATGGTTTTCATCAGCTGTGCTCCAGAGCTTCATATCCCTTGATCATGTCAAGAGGTGAATCCATATACAGTAAAATTAGTGGACGTTCAGCATTGACATCAGCCATTGGTTTGTGTGGTTTTGAAGTCTAGAGTTTGGCAATTTGGGCATCGCCATCTAGATTTTTTTTAAATCAGACATGTTTTTGGATAAGAGGGTGGAGCTGGGGAGGATGATGCGGCTAAGCCACTATCGTCTATCACTGCAATGGTGCTAAGCTAAATGCTAAAGAGGGAAAGTTGCCATCTTTCAACCGGCTAAACCGAGTCATCAGGCTAACTTTTGCTGGTGGGTAAACAGAGACCTCTGGGTACTGGCACTATTCATCTGCATTTTGGCACACGGAACACTGAAAATTGAAAAAGTTTGACTTAATTTAGCAGTTAACGTTAGCTCTAGCTAGCTAGCCGTGGTTGATAATGTGCTCCCAAAGGCTGAACAGGACATTTTTAGGTGACCAAAATCTTCCAATTAACTTTGATGAAGTGAAAACACACAATGAGAGTGTGTGTGTGTGTGTGTGTGTGTGTGTGTGTGTCTTAGAGTGTGCGGGTACTTTTTCTGATTCATGTGTCCTGCTGAGCATGTGATGTGACATGACTTGCATGTATTTTGCATGTAAAGTGCTTGCAGCAAGGGATGCGTATCTGTGCGTGAGTGTGTGGGGAGGTTGTACGTGTGTGCATATTTAAAGCTGCACAAACACTCATTTAATATATGTGTTGCTAAGATAGTTAAAAGCAACTTTTTGTGTAAAATGCAACTTGTCAAATGCATGGGTCAGCTGGCAATGTGATTGTTGATAAATCAGAAGCCTTCCTGATTACCTGTTTACCATTCTGCTGTACATATTGAAAAAGCCCTCCAACACTTACAACTGTTATGTTTTGTATAAATCATGGTTTTCATCAGCTGTGCTCCAGAGCTTCATGTCCCTTGATCATGTCCTCTAAGAGGTAAATCCATATACAGTAAAATTAGTGGACGTTCAGCATTGACATCAGTCATTGGTTTGTGTGGTTTTGAAATCTAGAGTTTGGCAATTTGGGCATCGCCATCTAGATTTTTTTTAAATCAGACATGTTTTTGGATAAGAGGGTGGAGCTGGGGAGGATGATGCGGCTAAGCCACTATCGTCTATCACTGCAATGGTGCTAAGCTAAATGCTAAAGAGGGAAAGTTGCCAATTTTCAACCGGCTGAACCGAGTCATCAGGCTAAGTTTTGCTGGTGGGTAAACAGAGACCTCTGGGTACTGGCACTATTCATCTGCATGTTGGCACACGGAACACTGAAAATCTCCAAAGTTTGACTTAATTTAGCAGTTAACGTTAGCTCTAGCTAGCTAGCCGTGGTTGATAATGTGCTCCCAAATGCTGAACAGGACATTTTTAGGTGACCAAAAGCTTCCAATTAACTTTGATGAAGTGAAAACACACAATGAGAGGGTCAAAGTTTAAGAATAAAACACTGACAACACCCAAAAACAAGTTCACGGCTGTATTAATGTGCACAGTGCCATGGTTAGCATTGCTAAGCCTCTGTCCTGTTTGGCATGTAGCCATGCCCTAAACCATCCCCTTCTTTATTGTCTATTAAAATAAATGGGAGCATAATTTACAACATTTACATCATGCTGTATAGAAGACTTGAAGCTAGCGATTGAAACCATAAACTCATGGAATAATAATTATGCAAGGCCACTAGAGATAGCCACCACTATAAATGTAAATATGAGTTGTAATTGAGCTTGAACAAACGACTTATGACAGCGTTTTTCTGGGGAGGACAGTCTCAGTTGAGTATTAAGGGGAAATTGGGACAACAAATATCTGTCCAGTGATACCTTTCTGTTAAATTAGTTACACTTCTGGACCAAAGAGAGACATTTCTACCTCACTTGGCTCTATTGTTTTCATATTCCCTTTTAAGATGGAAACTAAGTGGTAGAATAAAAACTTTCCAAACTACCAACCAAAGAACTCTAAAGAAAACACAGCCAAAACAGTCAAAACTTTGTGCACTGACTTTAGCTGGCATTCATGTGCATGTGTGTGGGTGTGCTTTTGTTATTGTGCTGGAAAATCTTTGTTACATTCAGGATTTACAGTTAATTAGTTAGATTTATCACTGAGCCTTTGCTCTCGGCTTCGGCAGAAGGAAATGAGTGAGGGTTCATCATATGCCAATCCAAATATCAGTTGCAGTATTTACCAGCACAATTGCAGTAATTGCATCTGTTGTATACACACTCAACACGCGCTGATGGCCAAGGAAGAAAGTGAAGGTTCTGATTGATCAGTTTATTGGCAATGAAGCCTTCCTGTCACGCTATACAGATTTGTGTGTGAAGTTAAGGGATTCAGTCAGCCATGTTGAAAGTGCCAATTATTGATGAATAACACAAGTGACAGTGAAAAATGGATGGCAGGAGAGCGAGAGAGAGACGGTTGAAGGGAGCTAGGCTGAGGCAGAGACCAGACTGCGTTTAGGTGTGAGTAGACGACTCAGTATGAGGTCTGTTCTTAATGAGGAGCTTTGTTTAAGCTGTTAAACTGCAAACAGACTGAGCACAAAGAAACCCCTTCTTTGTGCTGAGCCTGCTACTCCTTTTTCTACTTTCTATCACTGATTGCTATGCTTTAGTTCCAACCTATAGTCAGCTCATTAAAGCGCTTTCATTTTCTGCTCAACGCACCTGATGTTTGGTAGGTTTTTCCTGGGAAAATCCCTTCTTTTTTGTGCGCACAAAGTAACATATTATTACATTTTACCAAAGCAATAGCAGGTTATCATTTGACACAACCAAGACATGTCTGTTTTGAAGAAAAACACGGGTGCATTTAGCATCTTGCTTGGCAAATTCATGCTACAGCTGTGGTTGCTACAAATGAATCCCTCTTCATGGAAATCTCACATATGTAATCAATCACAGGTTTAAATATAGGTTTAATGGTGCAAAATACAACCCCATGGGGTATTGATGTCTGTTCAAAACACTGTAGTGTTTCAATATGTCAATGCACCATTCAGTTTTCACTGTGGATGTATCGATTTTTAGCCTCGATGCTCAATGCTGAAGAAGTCGGATGTCCACAAGAGAGGGAATGGATAAAATCAAAGTCAAAAATCCTTTTTTTTTTTTTTTTTTTGGGCTACTCAAATTAAAAGCAAGACCTATTATAACACATATGTCACATAACACTAAATAATACAGACATAATTGCACTCTGTATATTTATTTTAGAATGGAGGGTTTGTCTAAAAATGTTACAACTTTGGAAGTAACTTTATTGCTCAACCAGAACAATGGAGAAAGACGGGACTTTGCTGATGGAAGTAGAGCTGTGGGAATGACCATTATAATGAGTTTGACCATTTGAAACATTGCAGGTAACAGGTAATTCCACCCATCCCAAACTTATTCTTCTTGGCTATTGTTTGAATCCTGACCCTATTTTGGCTTTTATATGAGTAGTACCTTTAGAACAACATGGAAAGTCAGACGAAGAAATACCAAAGACAGAAAAGCAAAGGGAAGAAAAACATTCTGGTGCTCCAGACAATAATTTCCAAGTGATTAAAATCATATAACCAATTGTAAGTGACTTTTAAATCCAGTGGAAAGCCTTAGCAGCCTAATCTAAACAAGGAGAATACATTGAATCTTAGGACTGCCTGTTTTAATTCACAATGGAGCTCACAACTGAAGCTGTGGTGTATGGCTGTTCACTGGTAAAGCTATCACATGTTCTCTGATTACCTGCGTAACCTGGTTTTTCAGAGTAACCCATACTTAAGTGCATGTAAATGCACTGTGTGTGTGTGTGTGTGTGTGTGTGTGTGTGTGTGTGTGTGTGTGTGTGTGTGTGTTGGCAGGGGGAGGCTGGCTAACCTGATACACACCCGGTGAAACTCCGACCACAGTGATTCAGGGGAAAACCGCAAACTCCACTGTAGACTGCCAGACAGCAGCAGGAAGCACTCTCACTGTCTCTCAGTATGTGTGTGTGTTTTTGGCAGTGTCCATGTGTCGGCATGCACTATATGTGTGACTGTGCATGAATACATAAATGTACTTTTGGTGTTTCTAAAACTGCTTTGTGCTCACATTTTCATTGATTGTATTTTGTGGCGTTGTTTCATTTTTCCTGCCGGACTGGGTTGTGCTCTTCCACCCCTGTGACTCTGGTGGCCTAGTTAACAAATTAATGTGAATCCTGTAAAAACCACAGGCTAGCTCGCCAATAGAGGAAAAAGTAGGATAGCGGAAGGGTCTAAAACAGGAGGTAGTGAAACCGAGAGGGAGGGCAGACTTTTGCAGTAGGGCTGCAAAAGTCGTCTGCCGCCCAGTAAAAGTCCCTTCCCAGTGTGTGTCTCGCCCGGTCATATTCTTTGTTTTCGCCTCTAGCCACAGTATCTCCCCTCTCATTTTGTCTGTGGTGTTTGTGTTTGTCTCCAGACACCAAATATGTCGCTGGTTTTCAATCAATTATTTGTACAGGGAGAACAATTAGTGTGCATAAAAACCCCAGCAGTTAATTACTGCTACTTCAGAAAACGGCTTGTCGTGATTAAGATGTAAAAACACACAAAACAATTCTGTCACTGTCATCTGCAGATAATTATCCGGAGTGGCAGTCTGGTTAGATGATTAGTTTGTTTGACTGGGTGGCAGGTTTTATTGTTGGCTGTTTGGTTAGATGGTTAGTTGACAGGTTGGATGGTGGACTGGTTGGGTGGTTATATACTTGGTTGACTAGTAGTAATTGGGTGATTATTCCACTGGTTAACAGGGTGGTTGATTAGTAGGTAACTGTTGACTGGGTTGATTGGGTGTTTGACTGGTTGTCAATAATAATAATAATATTTAATAATGTATCCTTTATTAGTCCCATGAGGGGAAATTACAATTTACACTCTGTTGTTATTACACACATGCCTGAATTACACACACATGCTCAGTACCTATACATGCACTAATAGAGGATGTCAAAGTGCGGGGGCTGCCCATGGAAAGGCACCTCGAGCAGTTGGGGGTTTGGTGCCTTGCTCAAGAGCACCTTGGCAATGCCCAGGAGGTGACTGGCACCTCTGCCTCTCCCACCAGTCTACCACCATACTTTGGTCCGTATTGGGACTTTAACCAGCAACCTTCCGGTTCCCAACCCAACTCCCTACGGACTGAGCTACTGCCACCCCTAATAGATTAATAGAGAGAATAGAACAATAATAGATTGGGAGGTTGACTGGTTGGGTATTTGATTGGTAGGTAGGTTTGTTGGCTGCTTTCTTTAGTTGTTTGACTAATTGGATGGTAAGGTGTTTCATTGTTGGGTCATCAATTAGGTGGTTTCTTGATTGTTTGGTATATTTGTGGTATGACGGGTTTGGTATCTGATTGTGTGGTTGGCAGATTGGATGGTAGATTGGTTGGGTATTGTATTAGTTGATTGTCCAATTAGTTTGCGGGGTGGTGGACAGGTTGGATAGTTGTCTCTTGACTAGTTGAATGGTTAGTTTGTTGGTTGGGTTTAGAATACAGGGGTGTCATCTTGTTTTGTTTACTCTTTCATATGAAATGAAATTGGTAGACTTTAATTTACAGCTAAATTCATTGAAATAGTATTATCAAGTCATTTACAGAACTAAATTAAAACATTTGAAGAGTTGTTTATTGCTAAAATATCAATCTTGCAGCGGTTGATAATGCTTTATGCCTGCTTTTACAGAACACTAAGGCTGCATTCACATACAGTCAGGAGGTCATGCATAAAAGGTACTTTCCATAAATGTTGAAAGGAGGTAGTGTGTTTAGGCAGCGGTGGTTGTAGTGGTGGTGGTGGTGGTGGGGGGGGACCAAAAATGGGACCGATTCAAGTTTTGGAGAAATGCAACCCAACGTCACGCTGTGGTGGCCAATAATGTAACCGGATCAGACTTGTCAGTCCGTTTGAGACGGTGTGAGACTCCTGTACAGTAAACAGGAAACAGCACTGCCTCTACTGCTGCCACAAGAAAGTTTGAAAGCACAATGAGCACTTAAGCTCTTAACTGCCCAGGAGTTTGTGTAACATCTGACTGTTTCCCGCAACAACATAGCACAGTCGCTCTGTCTCTTTCCTATCCCCAGTCGGAAATGTCAATATCTATGAACAATCTGACGGAAGACAGTCGTTTTAAAATACAAATTCTACTTGTGCTACACTGCAGGGTTGAAAAACACAATTGAATTTCACACAAAGGTGCCATTCAGGTGACGCTGCCACTGCCACACAACCCTGATCAGTTAGAAAGGAGTACTTTCAATTGGAAAAGTATTTCCATTTGATATGTAACCGTGAAGATGGACATATGGACACACCACAGTTTATACACATATATAACATACCGAAGGGAATGAGGAAATAACCTTTCTTAATTAGTTTTCTCTTTCAATGTGTTTTTTTCCTCCTTCTTCAGCCCCCCCCCCCCCTCCTTAGGCTGTTCGTGAGATGACTGTAAGTTTATGTAGGGCTCAGTCCAGGATTTTCCTACCAGCTTTTTCTCATTAGGGTATTCTAGAAGACTTGAGCTTGGCTCCACAGAGTGGCAACAAAAGAGGGTGGGGGTATAGAAGAAGGCGGAGGATGGTGGGGGGGTGGGGGGGTAGGCAAGCTATAGACTTACTCTTACACTGCAAAATCTCAATGGGCACCTGAATCGAGTTATGTTTAACTGTCTCACCACGGCTGCATCTGTCCCACGTCATATCCAGTGCCGCAGTTTCTCCCCTTTCTCATACACCTTTCCACTCTCTCCTGCTGTCTGTCTATCACAACACATACTTCTGCCTGTCCATGCTTTCTTTATTTCCAGACATATCCACTCTGAGGTTTCCCTCTTTCTCATTGTTAAGCTAGCAACTTATACGACAACAACAACTATAACAACAAGTTACTCTTTCCTATCTTGTCCGTCTTTTTATTTGCTACACATTTTTGCTCCACCCTCTGCTCATACTTCCTGTGATAACTACATCTCTTTTCAGCTGTTCTTTCACCCTCAAGTTGATATGTTTGTGAACAGCCCAGCACGGGTTTCCATGTCTGACAGTCAGAAGTATTCTTTTTATTAGACCCCTGTTACTAACTAGGGACTCAGGTGGGTTGACACACACCAGATCTCACCGCTGGCCTTATCTCAGTACCAACACACACTCACACACACTTATCAAGGGACAAACATGTAGAGTGTCCAATCAGTCGACTGTCACGTCTCTCTCTGCCTCTGTATCTCTATTTCGATCGCTCTCTGTCAAGATACCAGAACACTAATCAGGATTTTCCCGCAGCAGGGCTAGGGAGTCTAGTGAAGGAGCGAGGGAAAAAAAAAAGAAAAAAAGAGATGTCTTATTATAGATAACAAACGAGGGATATAAATACATCTGGGGGCGGGAAGCTTATATAAGTTATGATATGTCCATTGGCCTCTCAGCCCGCCGGTGCATGAGACCCTGTGTGTGTGTGTGTGTGTGTGTGTGTGTGACCTGTCCAAAGCCTTGTTCAGCTATAGCTACCATTGGTCCGTTGCTTGCTTCCACCTACAGCCAGAGCTTTAATAAATCTCTCGCATTATGTAAATGCAATATACTATAACACAGCATAATAATACGCACAGCAGATTGCATGAAAGTCATTCACTCAATTAATGTTACATTCTGGTTCCACAGTGTGCCTGAAGCCATAACATGTGCAGTAAGCCTGTATTGTTCTAGTAGAGGCTGAGTGAAAGCTAATGAACTTTACCAGCCATGTCTGCACAGTGGGCTGACCACCAGAGGGGACGTGTGTGTGTGTGTGTGTGTGTGTGTGTGTGTTTATTATCATGTGTGTTTGTGTTTTTAGTCAATATATGGAAGTCTGTTGTGTCTAATCCCCCCATGGTGTGTGTGTAATTAAGAAACAGCCCACTTAAATGAAGCAGGCACTGTTTTTTTAAGCATGGCCATGCATTGATTAGCACATGTGTTGTGTGTGTGCATGAGTGAGTGTTCTGTAATTGCAATTGACCCCTCGTTAAACCCCTCTCCTGAACAGTGACTGTCCAATCAAAGCTTTGCCACTGTGAGTAGGCAGTGCAGGTCTGTAAAGCTTTCTCCACATAGTGCTAAGGATGATGGTTTAAAGAAAGTGGTTATCTGACTTAACCATAGAGTTTATATAAAGAGTAATGACATGACAGCTCCCCAAAAGTAAGCCAAATCATCTCGATTGCCCACCGGTGGCTGGCTGAAGTACAGGCCATAAACACCACCCCCACCATGTTAGTGGATCAAACTAAATAAAATAGTACACGTTAAATATTTTCCTAAAGATGGTTTCTTTCATTCTTGGGAGTTCTTATCTTGCTGATGTATGTGAGAGTGTTCATTTTTTTTGTTTGAAAAATTATTGGATGGTGTTAAAAGGGAGTGTAACATCATGATTGACAGCTGTGATTGCTGGGATAGAGCGGCTCTTACTCTGATGACTACTGCACAGACTCTAGCTCCAAATAACATCAGTAGCGCATATGCCAGCCGCCGTATCCACAATATTTTGGCTTCATTTTTGTACAGTGGGAGGTAGTGGATATGGCGTCATCCATCATCATGTACTTTAGCTTTTACTTTACCGAGCCAGCTAAAGTACGTTATCGCCGGTAAATTAGCCGTGCGCTACCCTTGGCCATAACCGCACACCCCTATCTCCTCGCTGCAGACACTGGGCCTTGCTGGGTATTAAGTCAGTCATAGACAGTTAGCTAAAGAAAGTCCCATCAATGCTGTCAAAACAACCAGATCTTACTTCTGTCCTTCACAATAATATGCCATGCTTCAACAACTCTGAATTATGCAACAAGAGCTCCTTAATGTCCAGGACAGTAAAATAGAAACTTTTTAGAAGGAAAGATTATCGCCCAAACATTCTTACGTCTTTTCCTCATCAAAGTCACTTTCATATATGAACATGTACATATAGGAAAATTCATATGTAGATTGTTAGATGGGTATAGATCAAATCTGCTAACATTTTGGTGATGATCAGAAATGTAAAGTACCACAAAAAGAATGGAAAGTGCGTCAGGTTGGATGTGTCCAGATACGGCCAATAGCAGCGAGTGGATACAGTGACGCTACATTCAATAGCTCTAACTTAAGCTGTAAATGGTAGCATGTCCGGCTAACTAGCTTACAGTAGCCACTTAAGCCAGTGTTACTTTCAAGACCAATAAGTATTTTATACTACATTACTTATGGGGTCACAAAAAAACAACACAAGACACTACCACAGTATTTCCCCAGCTGGGACTTTAGAATTAACAGCTCATTGATTTTGGGAAGTTTACACTCCAGCAATGCTTGGTACTTATTCAGAACAAGTATCTGCATCTCTTGTAATGTTATTTGACAATATGAACAATAGAGGTGGGAACCTTTTGGCACCTCATGATTCGATTCTAAACCAATTATCAATGCATCTCAATGCAACAATTTTTTATGTACATTTCCATGCGTGATTAAAAAAATATACTATATTCTGTTAGATCTGTCTGTTAGATCTTGACGTATACAGTATTTGTCACACACAAGTTTTAATGAAATGGTTTGTCTACTGGGTTTTTTTATTTTGTAGTCCTTCCATGCGTTAAACATGCTGAGTCACCTTCTCTCATAGTGATAGTCAAAGGTGGAGAATTGGCTTCTTAGAACATGAAACATGAGGTGGTCAGATGTAATGTGATAAAATAGATCAATAGCCTATATGTGTTTTGCCTAATTATTGTATGTATGTCTTATTAGATCAAGTGTGTATATACAAAACGTATATTATTTTCCTTTTGGCCATTTTTTGTGTGTGCTTTTTTCTGCACTCTTGTCATGTCTGGAGGCAGTAACTTTAAAATACAAAAATATTTATAATCTTTTATTAACTTATCAGAATCGAGCATTGAATCGTATATTGTATTGTAGTATTGCTTTGACATATGACTACAAGGGTGACCCACAGGCCTCGCATGCAAAACTTTGCTGTACACAGTAATGTGGGTTAAGTGTGTGAATGTAATTCATATATGACATTATTGGGTGTGCTTTTGGCTTGTGGGCAACTAATGTGTGGGGAAGTCAGTGTGTCTGTGTACTTGCTTTTGTCACACTGTAATTACTCCGCTTCACTTCAGTGCCCTTTATCTGTGATCCGTTTTGCTCAGACTGTGGCACTAACATGGCGATAGACACACACACACACACACACACACACACACACACACACACACACACACACACACACACACACACACACACACACACACACACACACAAACACTATTGGGCTGTCTCCCCTCAGCGCTTGGCCCAAATCACTGTGACATTTACCGTTTCGCAGCCATTAGAGCATAATGTCCCAGGGGTGACTGTGTGACAGTGGCTGCTCCAGAATCAGATCACAGCATTTTGTTAAAGTGCAGAGCATCAGCATCCTTAGACCTGCTACACCTGCACTGGGATCAGCTGAGGAGTGAATGGGAGCACGAGCTCCCGTGAGCCTGAGGTTTATGGGACTTAAGGGCAAGGTCAGGTGAAACAGGTGTAATCTGTTAGACTGACAGAGTGTCTGAAGGAGACAGTCACAGTTCAGTGAGTCGCAGCTGATCATAGAGACATCCACTGGTGGAAAAAAAGTGCTAATACCACACTGTAAAAATACTCTTGCATTGAAATTGTTACTTAACCCTTGTGGTGTCTTCCCGACAAAATTGAAAATCAACACTTTTGTTGTAGACTGTAGTTAGAGTCCGGTCTACATGAACTGCTGCTGTGTAGACTGTAGTTAGAGTCCGGTCTACATGAACTGCTGCTGTGTAGACTGTAGTTAGAGTCTGGTCTACATGAACCGCTGCTGTGTAGACTGTAGAGCTTTGCACATGTGACTCATGCTGTGCCCACTGTCGTTTAGCAATCAAAAAAACTGAAACGTGTAGACCTGTATCTTGTTGTGTAGATCAATTTATACTAAAACATTTTATATTGTGTTTTCTGTGCACAAATCCATATGTGTAAAGTACCAATTGACTAAAGCTGTCAGATAAATGTAGAGTAAAAATTAGACTATTTCTTTCTGAAATGTAGAAGTATAACATGGCATGAAAAGAAGACAAACTGTACTTTTTTTGCTGCAAAATGCAACTGTCAAGCAAACAAACTGACCAACACATATATAATGATAGATCAATACTTGGCATCTGTGTATCGATACAGTGTTGCCAAAGAAAATTTTGTGATGCTATGCTGTATCTATTTTTTTCAACCACCCCATAGCTAGTTGCTAATTTTGTCTGTCTGCTGTTTTTGGTGGGCAGGTACTGTAAAGTGGGTTTATCACTAAGCTTTTTTTTCTGAAAACATGTGGTCTGGAGATGTGGTCGATGAGTTCTGTGAAACCCCACCAGTACATCTATGGGAGGTAAAACCAAGTACTGAGCGTAAAGATGCTAATAATAACACATGCAAATACTACCAGCGACCTCTTTCACATCAATCATATTCATTTGACCTATTTTTTTTCACGTGAAAATAGTGCCACCTGTGTAAAATGTCTGCTGTGAAAAAGGCCTACTTCATATAGGTTTGGGACATTTTGATCCTAAAAACAGTTAGTCTATCTCTCACTAGTAAAGTACTTTCAACCAAAAAACTGATCTCAACACGTTATGTGTATAATATAATTGTAAAATGCAACTAGAAAATTCCGCAGAAATTTTATCAGTGTGCCTCCTACTTGGTGCACATGCGAGTAGCAATAAAACTTAATAAAAAATAATAAGTGTCTTAACCCTTCAGAGATATAACTTTTTAAAACCTATTTAAGACGTTAGGACGTGTGTGTGTGTCTGAGAGAGAGGGAGACAGATAGATGTTGACAGACAGACATACAGAGTATGGTTGCCTGGTTACTAAGGACCAATAGGAAGCCTTTCATCTCTGTGATGTCATCTCTTTGATCTGTAATCACTTAACGACTGCACTTGGCACCTGCTGTCACCAGCTATTCAGATACTGAACAAGCTCTCAAACAAATGATCATATCATCAAAGGGATACTAGCTATCAATAAAATAGTTCTCGTGGGCATCAGAAGGCCTTTGTGAACGTATTGATATAAAATTTATGTGGATAAACTTAGAAATGTGGGCGTATCGGCGATGTAAAAAAGTGCTTCGCTCTGCGTTCTGCTCAGAAATGTGGACGATGTTTAACATGGCAGTGAATGGAGGAAGATTGGGAACTCTTGTCATTTGAAAGGTCGCTGAGCAAAAAATATAATTCATATCGCATACATGAGCACATTGGCTGAAACTAGACAAGAATACCTACGTTTTGATGTATAACCAACAATTCTAACTTGTCATGTATTGGCCATGACAAGTTAGAATTGTTGGTGTGGGAGCAAGTTATAGAGAGAGAACCAAGATGATTTTTTTTAATCTCACCACTCTGTCCTCCACTCTAGCTCTCAACGTTCCGCCACATACACACACATTGGAAAATCTGAGACGGTCTGAAAATGGGACGATACGTAAACTGGGATTTGAGAGAAACCGTGCTTGATATCTGAATGCCCATTCAGCCCAATAAGCGCCAAAGTCTTGTCTTCGGTTTAAACTTTTAATCATGTTTCTACGTTAAAGTATGGCGATACAGCATGGTCCCAAAGAGGGGGCGTTTTGAGCGATGTTGAGCGATTTCCCGAACATTTCCCATTCAAGTCTATGAGAAGTTTTTCGCCGTTTTTTGCCAATTTCGTGAAAACCGCGTGGCAAATCTCTTAGAAAAGTCATAGCCCAGCATTCCCGATCATTACACATGTTTTGATGTATTTTGTGTGCGCGTGTTGGCAACGCACGACTAGTAACGGGTCAAAAATCTGGCGGAAGAATAATAATAAGTATGGGTAATAATAGTCATTGTGCCGATTGCTGCTATTGCAGCACATCGGCACACTGAATTACATTTCAAAGACTGCCCTGTGTGACTACTGCTTAGCAATATTGCTTCAGACGAAGACATGCTAGATTAGTATCTGAATTGTGAGTCATGAAGTAATGAAAAAACTTTGGACAAAGTAATGAAACTAAATATATATTTCTATTTATCTCGAAAGCCCACCAGCTACCACAAGCACTCGCATGGCAACAACTGCAGCAGAGAATATGCAAGAAACCTACAATACCTGCATCCCACACTGATACAAAGAGACCTAAATGCAAGCAGCTCGACCCTCTTCCTCCATCAACCCATATTGCATTCATACACACCCACACCTTCATAAATGTGACAATGTCATTTCTCTGAGGAATATGCATTGCTCCATCACGAGTGCGGAGGCCACCGCCACCCCCCAACCCCACCCCCCACATACAGGATGAGAAATAGAGCGAGATCTGCTTTTTGTCTTGATTCATTTTTTCTCGTAGTCACCACTCTCTAATCATCCTCCTGATTCCCTCATTACCACTCTTCCCACTATGTGTGTGTGTGTGTGTCAGGATTATTATAGTAAATGGAAATAAGCAGTGACATTTTTATTTTGTAGACTACAAAAAATCTAAAACCTTCAAGAAAAAGTAGAATTGAAACTGAAACAATATCACAATCAATATATGAGATGGTGCTGTGCCGTAATTGCTTCACATCGGACAATAAAGTAGCTTGAAGATCAAACATTGAGCATCATGGCTATTCTCCAACCGGTATTCTGTATGTACAGTGAGGAAAGGAGTATTTGAACACCCTGCTATTTTGCAAGTTCTCTCACTTAGAAATCATGGAGGGGTCTGAAATGATCATCGTAGGTGCATGTCCACTGTGAGAGACATAATCTAAAAAAAAATATCCAGAAATCACAATGTATGATTTTTTAACTATTTATTTGTATGATACAGCTGCAAATAAGTATTTGAACACCTGTCTATCAGCTACAATTCTGATCCTCAAAGACCTGTTAGTCTGCCTTCAAAATGTCCACCTCCACTCCATTTATTTCCCTAAATTAGATGCACCTGTTTGAGATCGTTAGCTGCATAAAGACACCTGTCCACCCCATACAATCAGTAAGAATCCAACTACTAACATGGCCAAGACCAAAGAGCTGTCCAAAGACACTAGAGACAAAATTGTACACCTCCACAAGGCTGGAAAGGGCTACGGGGAAATTGCCAAGCAGCTTGGTGAAAAAAGGTCCACTGTTGGAGCAATCATTAGAAAATGGAAGAAGCTAAACATGACTGTCAATCTCCCTCGGACTGGGGCTCCATGCAAGATCTCACCTCGTGGGGTCTCAATTATCCTAAGAAACGTGAGAAATCAGCCCAGAACTACACGGGAGGAGCTGGTCAATGACCTGAAAAGAGCTGGGACCACCGTTTCCAAGGTTACTGTTGGTAATACACTAAGACCTCATGGTTTGAAATCATGCATGGCACGGAAGGTTCCCCTGCTTAAACCAGCACATGTCAAGGCCCGTCTTAAGTTTGCCAATGACCATTTGGATGATACAGAGGAGTCATGGGAGAAAGTCATGTGGTCAGATGAGACCAAAATAGAACTTTTTGGTCATAATTCCACTAACCGTGTTTGGAGGAAGAAGAATGATGAGTACCATCCCAAGAACACCATCCCTACTGTGAAGCATGGGGGTGGTAGCATCATGCTTTTGGGGGTGTTTTTCTGCACATGGGACAGGGCAATTGTACTGTATTAAGGAGAGGATGACCGGGGCCATGTATTGCGAGATTTTGAGGAACAACCTCCTTCCCTCAGTTAGAGCATTGAAGATGGGTCGAGGCTGGGTCTTCCAACATGACAATGACCCGAAGCACACAGCCAGGAGAACCAAGGAGTGGCTCTGTAAGAAGCATATCAAGGTTCTGGCATCGCTTAGCCAGTCTCCAGACCTAAACCCAATAGAGAATCTTTGGAGGGAGCTCAAACTCCGTGTTTCTCAGCGACAGCCCAGAAACCTGACTGATCTAAAGAAGATCTGTGTGGAGGAGTGGGCCAAAATCCCTTCTGCAGTGTATCAAACCTGGTGAAAAACTACAGGAAATGTTTGACCTCTGGAACTGCAAACAAAGGCTACTGTACCAAATATTAACATTGATTTTCTCAGGTGTTCAAATACTTATTTGCAGTTGTATCATACAAATAAATAGTTAAAAAATCATACATTGTGATTTCTGGATTTTTTTTTTAGATTATGTCTGTCACAGTGGACATGCACCTACGATGACAATTTCAGACCCCTCCATGATTTCTAAGTGGGAGAACTTGCAAAATAGCAGGGTGTTCAAATACTTATTTTCCTCACTGTATATGTAGCTGCATCCTTCTGAGATATTATACCTGGCCGTAAAAAAAAACAACTAAGTATAAATAAGTATATAAAAACTGAAACTAAATCTTTCTTAGCAAAAACTATCAAACACAATCTGAAAACTACCTAAAACTAAAATGAACTAAAAATGTAAATTAATGAAAACTACTTGAATATTAAAAACTGTAATAACCTTGGTGAGTCTGTATGTTTATAACAAGTGTGTGTGTGTGCCATTAAGATGTAACACAGGCTACACCACAGGCTAACGAACATAGCTGGGCCCGATGTACAGTATAAGCTCACGGGGAGGTCTCTGTTGCATGGTGCATGTGAGTATTTGATGTTGTGCGAGTTCTGCAATCAACCCTGGGTTGATGTAAATTGAGAGGGAAACCCTGTTGGGTCCCTGGAGAAGTTTGGGTTTGTGTTGTGTGTGTGTGTGTGTGTGTGTGTGTGTGTGTGTGTGTGTGTGTGTGTGTGTGTCAGTGACTTGAACTAGCTTGTACTGTAATCCTGTGTGTTCACCTGTATTTATGCATTGCGTATTTGCCATATGTGTACATATGGCTGTGTTTTGTTTTTTCTTTTTTTGTTTGTCAGTTGTGGCTCAGTGGGCACATGTAGTCTATCTGATAGTGTGTATTTTACTTTGTGACACACACACACACACACACACAGTCCAGGGAGGGGGAGCCTTTACGCTTGTGGTTTCGGCGTCCCTCGTTAACATGCTCTGCTCAGGATTTCCTACAAGATGTGGCTGCAAAACCAGTTCCAGACTCCCCTGTCTGTCTCTCTCTTCTTCCCTCTCCCTTTGCTTCCTCCTCGTCTCTTTGTCTTTTGACAACATGTGAGAGAGAGACACACACTAAGCGAGGGAGAGAGAGAAGAAGACGAAGAAGAAGAAGTAGGAGTCTGCTTCTAATTTAAAGTGGTCCCTGGCCGTCCTCCTCTGGGTCCTAACTCCCCTCTGTGTCGAGGCAGGCCACCAAGTGCTTCTCAGAGAAGACACAAATGAAATGAATAAATAAATGAAAGCATGTGCCTGTGGCTCTCAGGGAGCTCTTGTTGTTTGCCTTTATCCATTTAATGTGCGTGTGTGTTGAACAGCAGCTGCTCTCGTGCTCTTTTCTCTTGATAGGACACATGTATCTAAATGGAGGTCGCTTGTCCCTCTCGTTATCTTACACGAGTGTGTGAGATCTTTATAATGTGTGTTAGATCTTACGGTGGATTTAGCCGATGGCACACTTTGGAAGAAGTCACTGATTATTATTAACGATTGTGCCAGGAATCAGGGATAGGCAATATTAAGAAAGTATTCTATTTTAGTACATATCACTTTGTGTTATTGATTTACTTTTTATTGTGATCGTAAATTTACTAGAAACTCAGTAGAGAAGATATTTCTAGACATGAGAACAGATGAGAATATCTGTTTATTGATCAAGGAAGATCTCATCTTACTACTTACAAAAATTCTCGAAATGTAATATTGCCGTAAAGCTGTCCTGCTCATTGATTTACAGTATTGATTCACAGTATTGCCTGTAATGAGCTAATAAAACCAGTATTACAAAGTGTGTTTTTTTGCTTAAATGTCAACTAAACAAGAAACCTCATCACTGTAATATGGGCAGGGGATTAGGGCAACCTGAACGACACATTATTTTATTAATAGCATGGTTAAAATAAGTAAGCAATGCTTCCAATATAAGATCAAAGTATCGGGCAAAATCTGATTTCTGATTTGCTGCACATATACAGAGATGCAGTTACCAGGTTACTACAGTTGACTTAAAAATATTTCTCTTGTTACAAACGTAACCTGGTTTCTCTGAGCAACCTGGTACATGAGTGCATGTTAATTGTGCTAAATGCTAGATGGGACCCGATACACGGGTCGGCGAGCATACTTCAACACTTGGGCTTCATCACTGTTCAGCTGATGCTACTGCAGTGTTTATGTTTTACACCCACTCTTGTTTTGCCAATGCTGTTAATCATTTCTCCCCAATTTTGCATCACATAACATTTGGAACATGGTCGATTGTGTAGTTTTGGTTTAGAAGCCATTTTGTTGATTTTGCTGCTATACTCCGCAACAGTCATTCAACTGCTACATTTAGCTACATGCTAACAGCAGGGCAATGTCAAGTCACATTCCAGTTGTATAGTTTTACAGTGTTTTCTGTTGGAGATGGTAAGTCCCTTTGCTGGGGACTTTGGGCTTTTTCACATTATAAACCTATAACGTGAACAAAAAGATTTATAATACAATAGAGGAAAGGGGAAAAGCCAAAAAGCCCAATACGAGCACTTTAATGGACATACTGTATCTGCCATGTCACAAAATGTTCTTACTGAACTTTCAGAATCTCTGAGAGTATCCACTCTTAAAGTACAGTATGCGCTCCTAGCAACTAAAGGGCAATTAAAGTTTGCTATGGTTATGTTTAGGCACTCAAAGCACTTGTTATGTTAGGCAAAAATTGTGGTCTTGGTTTAATATTGAAAAAATGTGGGACTCAGGAGACATTCTGGTCTTTGGACAACGGCCTCCCTACAACGTTGGTGCGGTACGCGGGACTTGGCACTGTATTTCCTGGAGACATTTCTTTTTCCCCCACTGCACAAAGCTCTGGCAGTTATTATAAGTATTACATAAACATAATTTGTAGGAGACAGGGTTGAAATAGCATGGCACAATCTCAGTAAACACATTTCTATCATCTCATTGTTTATATTGTTATATTGCCCAACCCAACTATCTTATGTTTCTTTGTCTCACACCTGTGGTAGGTTGCAAAAAATTAAGACCATGTTTCCTTTATTTCCCATTTCCTTGCTGTCAAACATTTTTTTCTCGATAAACTCATTCAGGCACAGCTTTCTGCTTGGATTTGTTAAATAAGTCTGCCTTTTGCTACTTAATCCAGGATGCTTGTCCACTTTTTTTACAGCAATGTTCCATATTTGATTTGAGGGGATTTGTGCCTGTGTGGCAACAGAATACATTTGCACAAACATGTCACTCACAAATTACCCTAAAGCTGAATCTGTGACACACAACGACTACATGAGTAGTAGTTACTACATGAGGTCAGATAACTGAACATGCATGAAGTGAGTGAACATGCTGAGCATGCATTCCTGATGCTAATACAGCAGAAGGCCGGAGAGCGGGCAAGATGTGGTGTTGCACTACAGTGTATGAGGCCACTTTGTTCACATTTGTTATACGTTTACAGTGTTCAAGAAAAATAACCTTCTTTATTGTCTACAAATGTTGAAATTGTCCTTCAACGTCACAGTTTGATTAAAACACATAATAAATCACAATACATAAAGTGAATATCAGTACATGCGCAGTACAGACAACAATATCGCAGACATGATTCCAGTGAAAATGATGTTCAGCAAAGTTATTGCATTTGAAATGAAAGACTTTTTTGTCTGTGGCAGTAAAGTGTCCTTCCGTTAGGAAACTTTAGGAATTCTTTCAAAAAAGGAGTAAACAGGATTCAAACACAGTCTATTTTTGTTCTTAGCCCGTCTTGTACACTTATTAAAGGTCCCATTTTATGCTCCTTTTCAGGTTAGTACTTGAATTATGGGATGCTACTACAATATGTTTAAATGCTTAATTGTTAGAAAAACACAGTTTTTTTCTAATACTCTATGTCCGAATATACCTGTATTTACCCTCTGTCTGAAATGCCCCTCTCCAAAAAAAGCCCAATCTGCTCCGATTGGTCAGTGTTTCTGGGTCTTCCGCATCTGCGCTTTTGGAGTCTCTGCACCGTCATTGCAGCCGGGGAATGACTGTGGCGGCACTTTCTACCTATATAGTGTAGAAAGTGCCGTAGAAAGTGTATAGTGTAGTGGTGACATCACATGACAACCATATGGAAGTCCTGATGGCTCATTTAAAGGTGCAGTCTCTGAATATGGGCTGTGTGCATTTCTTTTTGAATTGAGAATTGTGATGCTTTCACAGTATTTATATATCACATCTACCTTCTTTAAGATACTCAAAAAGACTCACTTTTTACAATATAGGTTTATAAATATAAAAACACTCTCTAAAGTGTTCTATGTATTTTGGAAGGTTTATGAAAGACTTGACTTACCGATCTCTTTCATGCTGAACTACCCCAAAGATTAATTCCCTCCATCTGTCTAAGCAAAAAACCTTTTAAAGCAAACTGCTCCTGTTTCCTTCTGGACTGCACACCTGTCCCTCAGATATATGGCTTTTGTTTCTACCAGCCTCTCAAGGTATTTTCATTGATCACACTCCCATTACTTTACCCTCCTTCTCCCTCTTTGCTCATCTGTTTTTTCAAATACCATGGCTCGAGTCAAATTGCTTTGATTGAAATTTCTGAAGGAGATTGAGAAAGATCAACAAAGTAAGCAATGCAGGAAACATGATCTGCTCAGCCTAATTTTTTTTCTTCAGTCCACAAAAAGTAATGTTTTTGGCAAATTTTGACACTTGAGAAAAACAATTTAAGTGAGACAGAGATAAAAAGGCTGAGCTGTGAAGCGGGGGAAAAGAGCTGAACTGGAGGCAGAGAACCATTCATAGAAACGTAATATCAGTGTTGTCCTGGTGGGTTGGTTCAGTGGTGCAACTCATTGGTCATTTCTCTATTTGGGAAGTTGCTCTCAGCTTTCAGTGAGACCTCTCATCCAAACATCTCATCCATAGGTTTTGGTTCTCATGGCTTGGTCCATTTTGGTTCCAGGATGGTAAAATAGTAGCATTTGTTCGGCCAATGCATTTTGTATCAAATCATCTTAATAAAATATTGAGGTGCTGGTTGGTGGGATTTCTAACTTCGCACTTATACACTAAGCAGAAAGTGATGTAATCTAATATTATCTGATGCCTTCGCCTGCTGGCTCTAGCTCAATACGTGTTCTTTGATCAACCCGTACAGTAACCAAAGTGTATAAAGTGAAGTCTAGTTTTTGGGGGGGGGGTTATGTGCAGTACTATTTCATGGGCAGGCACAGTTACTTCCTTAAGTCTTGTCGCCACAATGACACAACCACCCGAGATTCCACCATTACTGAGTCTGTCCAAGAAGTTGTAGGCAGGTGGTAGTAATGTTAATTATTTCAGTTTTTTTTTTTTTGTCTCAGTCTCAGTCGTAGTCCGGTGTCATATGGCAAAAGTAAAAAAAAAATCATATTTAGTCAACCTCGTCCTGTTTTCTTTGTTATGTTTTAGTTGACGAAAAGACTGGGCATTTCAGTCTTATCTCAGACAAAGAAAACCGTAACGTAAAAGCATTTTTTTTGTTTCTTGTTTTACAGTTAGTGTTAAATGACGTAAGTGCTGTCTTGTTTTTGTTATCATTGGGCAGAGCTAGGCAAGCTTTTTCCCCCTACTTTAATGTCTTTATGCTAAGCTAACTGGCTGCTATCGATCTTCTCATCTAACCCTTGGTGACAAAAATGGGAATTAGTGTATTTCCCAAAATGTAGAACTATTCCTTTAAGCCAGAGATCTTCAACAGAGGGTCCGTAACCCCTATCACCACACTTAACACCAACACCTAACACCAAACCTTATAATATTATATATGTTTTGTCAGATTATCTGCCCATGTGTAACAATAGCTGAATATAATAAATCATGCAGGTATGCTTTTACATTTAAATGCATTTAATTCTCCCTACATGATCAAGGCTTGCAGTGCTTTTATTGGTGGCGCTAAAGGGTCCTTGAGGGTAAGCAACATTATAATATGTAATTGTTCAATTTCTCTATACTTCTATGTACTCCAAATAATCCCATTTAATGAGTATATGAGTGTTGTAATCATAAGTTTCCCTCCCACCACTATTATCTCGCCACGTACAGAGCAGACATTTATAGTTCTAAAACACCAATGTTCCCATATAAGGGTTCCCTGGAACAAAAATCTCTTACATAGCAGACTCATACAAGTCAATCTGGTGGTTCAAAAGAAGTAGGATTGTAATTGGAACCGTGCTTATTCCGATCTACAGAAATGTTGATGGGGGAGGCAAATTAGGCAATGCTTTCTCTTCCCTTGTTGATTCTTAGCCTGGAGGTTTCCCGGCATCCAAAATACCATGAAATACCTCTAACAACAGTTTAATTATATATTTTTACATGACAGTAGTGATATATTTCTTCCTGCGACAGACTGGCTGTTTGACTGCGATAAGAGACATATCACGGCCTGTCATTCACCGCCAAAACCACTTACGCGAGTGCATTTGGAACACACTGTGCCGTTGTTGTACACCAGTTGGGGATCAGCAGCGTGTCATTAGAGATTAAGGCGTTCTTTAGCCATAATGAGCCGGCAGACAGATGAGACTCTGGGAACTACAAGCACTCTTATAAATCAGGTCCCGCTCCGTTCTGAATTATTAAGTACATCTTTACCACAAGGAAATGGAGAGAGGGAAAAGGAAAGAACAGCACTAGGTAAGAAACAGAATGAAGGGAAGAATAAATCATGCAAAGACAGATAAAGGGCAGAAGTAAAAGAGATTGCAAGGTGATGTGTTGGAAGCTAGTAAAGGGTGAAGGGAAGATGAGGAGAGGTGGAGGCAGGTGTTTGGTTTCCTTAATAAAAGGATTTTAAGGACCTTTTCACACCTACCTGGTTTAGTTTAGTTGAATCCAACCCTGGAGCGTTCAGCCAGTTGGTGCGGTCCATTTGGGCAGGTGTGAACACAACAAAGAAACTCTGGTCCGCTTCGGTACAGTTGGTTTGTGGTCTGATCCAACTACCAGTCAACCCTTTTGTTGATGCTTGTAATCAATGTTTTAAACTTTTTCTTATGTTTTTGTCAGTTTTTTCAACACTTTTGACTTTTTCTACGTTGACGTTTGTCACTTTTTTTGATGTTTTCAACACTAGGTAATACCAACTTATTAACTTTAGTTTCAGTTATTTTTGGAATTTATGGCCCATAAACCTCATATATAGGAAATTATATCTAATGTTTGAGTTAGAAAAGCAGAAATTAAGAATTATTTAGACTAAAAGTAAAGGAATGTATGTTGACTTTTAATCAATACTAATTCAAAAACACTTCAATTTGTTTTTCAAATGCTATAAAATTGAATAAGACGCCCCAAAATGAATGAAAGAGATTTGTACTTGCCAAAGGGCGTTGGGTGGAATCAATCATGTTATTTTGGGGAATTAAAAAGAACATTGATATAGGAAGACGGGTCAGTTTGACCCGAGGACCCTGCTGGAGCTGCTGCCCCCACGACCCGATACCGGATAAGCGGACATGGATGGATGGATGGATGGATGGATGGATGATATCTCACTGTAGCAGCTCATAAAATTAGATGTTTAGACAATTGGAGATGTCCATAAAACAGGACCTTCATTTATTGACTTTATTGATCCCATCCACATCTGACCAATTAGCAGAGTGAACGTTCTTGTTTGGTTTGTAGTGACGCATTTCGGTTTGCTTGGAATTTCGTCAGTTTGAAACCAAACCAAACCAAACCAATGGAATATCGCTCAAAATTTACAAACTCATCAAGTGATCCGGACCAAGTGTGATAATGCCCAAATTTGACTCTAGGGAAACATATTAACCCTCATGTTGTCCTTGGGTCAAATTGACCTGATTTCCTATATCAATGTTCTTTTTAACTACCAAATTGTAATTCCCCAAAATAACATGATTGATTCCACCCAACGCTTTGGCGAGTACAAATCTCTACTTTCATTAATTTTGGGGCGTCTTATTCAATTTTATAGCATTGTAAAACAAATGGAAGTGTTTTTGAAATAGTATTGAGTAAAAGTTGACATATTCCAGTCTGTGATTATCATCAACATCCATTCCTTTAATTTTAGTCTCAATAATTCCTAATTTCTGCTTTTCTAACTCAAAAAGGTAGGTATAATTTACTATAAATGAGGTTTATGGACCATAAATTCCAAAAATAACTGTAGAACTAAAGTTAATAAGTTAGTGTTACGTAGTGTTGAAAACGTAAAAAAAAAGTGACAAACATTGAAAAAAAAGCATCAAAGGTGTTGGAAAAAGGGACAAAAACGTAAGAAAAAGTTACAAACATTGATAAAAAGTATCAACTAAAGTGTTGATTTGAATTTTGACGGGAAAACAACATAAGGGTTAAGACATACTGTATATCCATGGGCCCTGGAAGATGAATCCCACTGACATTAGACATCCCCTGTTTTCTTGTAGTGCCACCATCAGGTTTTGTTATTTTGTAGGTGAAATATGTTGAAAAACGGGATGGACTGCCCTGAAATTGTATGTGGTCATTCATGGATGAATTTGATTGACTTTGGATGGATTACCATACAATGTAAACATTACTTGTGATATTTGGTGATCCTCTGACCTTTCATGGAAATTGTCCCAATACTCCAATCACCTTCAAATTCAATGACCTTTCCAACAATCTCAGTCAAACTCGCTTACAGTTACATAAACTGAAATGTATGACATTTCACGCAGCTCCCTCTGGAGTCACAAAAGGACTTATATAACTTTATATAATAGTAAAAAGGCATGAGAAGCTCTTCTGTTAGAGTTTGCCAAAGACCTTAACTCTGACACCACCCTCTAGCCAAGTACATTACTACTTTACTATGAGTGTTGAACATTAAAAACACATTTTAGACCTCAATTATTACTTATCTAACCATTTGGTTTTCCTCACAGAGCAGCTGGCTCTACACTATATGGCTAAAGACTCCTGATATAAGCTGCACACTGATGTTTTCATTCAGTTTAATTCTTTTTGACCTTTTCTGACTTTACTTACTTTTTCTCCATTCATCAATTTTTAAATTTTTAATCCAGTATCAATCCTTCTTTTCTGGGCACTTTTATATTCCTCTCTTTCCCTGCCCTCTCCTCCTACTCAGTAGCTTTTCCCCCCCATCTTTCTGGTATGCTACCTTCCCCCCTCAGCCAGAGTTGCTATGGTGATGTGAGTCTTTTTTATATACTGGAAGCTTCTTCCAATGTTTTTTTTTTTTTTACTCTTACCCTTCTTACTGTTTTTTTTGTCTTTTGTTTCTGACTGGCTGTGTTTCTATGCAGAGGATGCTGCCATTGTTTTGCCTCGGAGGGCTGAGGTGTTCAGAGGCCCTGCGTCTTTATTAGCTGTCTCTGCCTCTGAAAAAGCCCCAGGGTAGGTGTGGTTGGGTATAAGAAGGGCAGGTATCTTTTGCAGCCTTTTCTCTGATCACACTTTTCTTTCCTTCTCCCTTTTATTTGCTATAATAGAATACCCTTATTTAGCATCATTCTCTTTGCCCTTTCTCTCCCTGTCTGTCCACCTCAGTTCTTCTCACTCGTCCACCCACCTCACACAGGCTTTCTCCTCGCGCTCACCGTGTGTGTGCACATGTGTGTGAAATTCACGGGATTGCGTGCACAGTGGCCCTGCACTCTGTGCTGTGTGTAAAGCACACTGTGTATCTGTTATCGAGGTTTTGTGGGGCGCAGCGGGCCACTGCACAGGGAGCAGGAATGGAGCGAGGAGGAGCAGCGAGGGGAAAGAAAAGGGGAGAATGCAATTTGAGAGAGTGAAAAGCATTTAGGAAAAGAGGGGAAACCCCGTCTCAGGAGAGATGTGGGAAACAAGGTCTGGCACAGAGAAGCTAAAATGAACTGAAGTGAGCCGAGTTATGAGAGATAAGATTGAGATGAAACTCAGTTGTTCCCTTTGGGGAGATTTGTTTGCTGGCAGTGATACAATTAATCTTACAGCAAGGAAACAAGAAACAAATCACTATATATAAGAGATGATGGTAAGCAATGAAATAGCACATAAAGAAGTAGACTGTAAGAAATGAAAATATAGAAAATTGTTTCAAATTTCTAGGGTTGTTGTGTACACTTGACAAACAAACACCATGAAGGATCCAGGATCTTAAACGGTTTATTCCAAGTGTAGTCTATATCCACGACATTCCACTTCCAGGATTTCTCCGGTGCTGCTGGAACTTCCGCTGAATCACGCTCTTGGTTACCTTGTTTCAAGCCCTTCTAGTGTGGTATAGAAAGCCTGCAGGAAGACTCGGCTCCATTTGTGCCAGTTCTCATAAATATTCAATGAGCTAAGCTGCTTGACTCTGATTGGCTAACATCTAGCCTATGAGAGCCTTTTGTAATTGGCATGATTTCTCCTCTTATTTCTTTTCAATGGCTATTTTATGTGGCAGTGCACCTTTAACGTCATGTTTAAAATGTGCGTTTTCACTGGTAATCACTTGTAAGTATCTTTTGTTTAAAGTACTGTATTTGCTAAATTTTAAATCACATCCGTTACTGAGTAAAAGCTACATTTATTATACTTTTTCATTGCAATTACAACTTTTGACACCCCTTCACCCCCATCCCAGTCCATACAATTTCTTCCTTAATCTCTGTTGTACTCTATCAGCTAAAAACTAAAAGCAAATCAAATGACAGTGTCACTTATACAGAGAACAGCACCTCTAGCAAAGCCATAATACTTAATAAAAATAATAATAAATGTGAAGCTCCCATATGTCTCCTTTTTTAATATATTGGTCAAATAGTTTCCTCATTTTCTCATACACCCGCTATTTGTTTTTTAATATATAGATTCATCTCTCCTTGGCCATAGATTGCGCCATATTCATGATCCAAGCACCAATTGTAGATGCCTCCATTTTCTTCCACATGAGAGCTATTAGTCCATTTTGCCTGCAGTATAGCAAAATCAATCACTTAAGAAATGGAGTATTAGACGTTTTCATATAAAGGATGTTTGATTTCTGTTCATTGGGAGAATGTAATTCAGTTCAATACTGAAACCAGTTTTTCCAAAGCTTTTTATTCAGTGTGTGTGTGTGTGTGTGTGTGTGTGTGTGTGTGTGTGTGTGTGTGTGTGTGTGTGTGTGTGTGTGTGTGTGTGTGTGTGTGTGTGTGTGTGTGGGAGCAGTGAGGCACAATTTAACCTGACAGAGTTATACAGTACTCCAGAGTACCAGAGTTAAATCAATCTCTGCAGCCAAAACAGTTGAATTGATGAATTTTTTGTGAGTTTTTAAAGTGAATCTTCCAGTCTCTGAATTGGACTGTGTGTGTCTGGACATGTGACATGTGTGTTTGAACATGGTTTGCTAATTTTGCTCTGAAGATGAAGCTCTTCGTTTGGGAGGCTGTTTTTTTGATCCTGCATGCATGATATTCCTCCTCTCTCACTATATTTATCTTGGCTGCTGTTCGACTATGCAGACAGCTGAACAACATGAAAGTCCTTTGCCCATCAGACGAAACACATGCACGCACCCACGCTGGCACGTGAACACAGACACACACACAGGGAGAAGCATCAGCTAGCCTTCATATTGCATTGGATCAAAGCCTCATGCTTGTCTTACACGTGTGCTAACAAAAACACAGACTGGAGTTTTAAAAGTGTAAAATGATGGCAGGTATGGGAAGTGTGCATCCATCTGTTGCCTCAGGTGATGCTAGAGAGGTTTGTACATGTGTGTGTTTGTGTGTCCGTGTTTGTGTGTCCTACAGGAGCCCATTCAGCTACAATAAAGGCCTTTAACCCCCACAGTGGCCTGAGTCAGCAACACCACTGTCAATGAGGTTGAAGAATATTAGAGCATGTGTGTGGGCGGATAATGTCTTTGTCTGTGTGTGTGTGTGTGTGTGTGTGTGTGTGTGTGTGTGTGTGTGTGTGTGTGTGTGTGTGTGTGTGTGTGATTGGAGGGGGGCTTTTGAAATATGCATTATTGTCATGCGAGTGCGGGAATGATTGAATACATGTTCGGTGGGATTGCTGTGTGCGTCAGGTTTTCTTTTTTGTTCCTGTGTTAGTAACAGGCTGTTCTTATGAACAATCTGTACGTATAGCGAGGAAAAGCAAAGCAATGTAATTGGTATGTATTTTAATTATTCATTTCTGTTTGCACCACATTGACTGCCGCTGTATGAGAACGCTCTGGACCGCGTAGGGGGGAGGTCAGGGTGGATGGCTGGGTCATAAAACACATGAATTCATGTCCTGGGGTGAATAGTAGATTTTTACCCAAGAAAGGTGTCCGGGAGTGTTTTAATCCAAACATAGATCTTTTTTCTAATCTCAACCAGCCATTTTGGTGCCTAAATTTAACTGTTGCCACAGCTTGACACTCAATGTTTCAGCTAAACTAGCAACGGCCGCTGAAACAAACGACAGCTAATGGTGCTCTGTAACCTTATCTCGGCTTAATGTAACTGTAAAGACCGCTGACTTAACTGTCATGTGATAGGGGGTCACATGATTGGCCGGCGGTCACCTTGTTTCTACATATTTCTCATGTAGCAGACGAAATTGGTGTTCATATGTTTTCATGCGATCTTATAGAAACCTGTTAATAAGAATGCGTTGGTGTGTGTGTGTGTGTGTGCGTGTGTCTGTGTGTGTCTGTGTGTGTGTGTGTGTGTGTGTGTGTGTGTGTGTGTGTGTGTGTGTGTGTGCGCGTGTGTCAGGGATTTTCTTCTTTTGTTCCTGTATTGGTGATTATGCCTTTTATTTGCCGCACTACTTCCACCTCCCACAGGCAGGCAGACACACACACACACACACACACACACACACACAGACACACACACACACAGCAACAGACGTAGCAGCATCTGTTTTGGAACAAATTATGGTTTATGAGAGACAGATAAAGATATGTGGAAATGCAATAGAAAAGCTCTTGTGTTAACTGAAAAGGAGGATTTGGGTTGAATGGATGGCTACACAGTGATTTTAATGAATTAGTCTTCCAGTGAAACACAGGCTTACTGTTGTTTTACCGTCATTTCTGGCTACGCCAACTCAGTCCCATTTTTTGATGATGAAGTAAGAAGGAGCTAGGTTGTTATGTATGTATGCTTAGGCAGAGCTCAACCTGCTTCTCCCTGATACACTGTACTCATTATACTCTTATATAAGAGGAAGTCCAGAAACTTTGCCTCTATTTGGTTGAACGGCTAATTCAGCTAAATTACAAAAAAATACTATTTTCTCCTTTTATTTTCACCTCTCGTGGTATTTATGATGTCGGATTTCTGTCGCCACCCCAATAACATGAAAGTGAAAAAAGATTTGTGTGGTGGGACTATTTCTTTGGTGGAAAGTAGTTCAAATGAAAAACTTGAAATTTGGCTATAGCAATGAGTATCAAAAACTGTCACATACTGAATGATGGTACAGTACCTTAGTAGTTACTTTCCACCACTGATACAATTCCATGTTGTTTTTGGGTGGAGCCAGACATTTCAGAGTTGGATATCTTAAAACATGTAGATGAGTCTTTATTTCCATATATAATGTAGGACCAATTTAGTGAGTTTGTCATATATATTTTACCAAATCAGTCTATCAGTATAAGATGGCCTACCTTAATTTTGAATGGTATACTCATTTACATACATATTTAGGTCATTTACTCCCTTGATTATTTTTATTGACACCCCCTAGGTTTCCTAATTGCTGTTTACAATCAAGTCTGCTAGTGGGGAGGGGGATGGTTTGAGACAGGGGTAGCTAAACCAGTTCAACCACACACCACACAGATTACATCGCTGTTCCTGAAATGGAAATAAATGGACTTGAAATGTATTTTCGATTCGGGGTTGATGCATTTGTTGGTGCATTGAAATCACTATTTTGTCTTCAAGTGGCTCTGGAAGAATTATAAGCCACTGAAAATAACTGTTAAATTGAGACATTGGATCAAGCCTTGTGTCCTGTAATATATTTGTGTGTATGTGTGTGTGTGTGTGTGTTGAAGGTATGCCTTGTTTTTTACACCCTTCCTCCCTTGCGTAATGACGGAGTGTGTCTGTGAGGCGGGTTTGCCTTTGCTAAGTATACCTGTGGGAACTCTGTACTGTGTAGCCTCTCTTTATCATAGCTGACATGCTACTATACGTGCTGGGAGAGAGAGAGAGAGATCACTGGCAGACGGCCTTGGTCAAACCCTAACACACTCTCCCGGCTCCGCGTTCTACTGCTGAGACACAGTCATCCATCACACTTACCTACAGTACACAGTACACAAAACACACACACATGCATATACATACTGTAGATATATACTATATACCATACTATTTCATCATCATCATACATATATCATACATTCCAGGTCCAGCTGTGTAAATATTGTAAAAGTATCAAAACACTCGATTCACGGTGAAATGCACCCAGCCTGTATTCAGAAACTGTGCCTTTAAGGAGCCGCCAGGACTTCCGTCAAGTTGGGATGAGAGTGTGACGACAGTGCTGGTACAGTCATTCCCCGGCTGCAATGACAGCGCAAAGCTGCCGCTCCTCTCATTCAGCGGAGATGTGGATGCTTCGTGTGTGGGTATACAACGCTAAGGGTCGCTGACCAAGCGTCGGTATTTGACGAGTTGGGAGGAACCAGGAGAGTGAGGGAGTACACACACAAACACACACACACGGAGAGTCAATCCGGGGACATGAAAGACACACAGGGACTGGGGAACACAGGGAAACACAAAAGAGAGACAGGAGTGCATCCGTGACCGTGACAGGTTAAATATTAATAAAGTCAACGTAGCACCAGATTGGACTGTGGATTTTTTTTCAACCAAAACCGTGATCTGTCCATGACCTTAACAGAGTATTAGTAGTTAGTAGTATACACATGTGACACTGTGTAAACCCTGGCCTTCGGTGTCCATGTCCTGTTGTCCTGTGTTTTGTACGCCCAGTCACCCACACTGACCTCCTGTGACCGCTCTGAGCTACAGGAATGTCACACTTCCTTTACTGAAAAAACAACATTTCCAGTTGACATAATCCAGGCAGCAAATAGGTTTCCTTCAAAATGTATTTGTTAAATTAGTATGCAAATGTTGTGCTGTAGGAGGCAGGGTTGCTGAAGAGTACAGCGAGGTGGATGAGAGGACAATAGAGAGGGAAGGAGGGATGAAGGTAAAAGACAGCAGAAAGATAAATGTGGTGAGACAGAGATAGTTGCTGCTGGTAGCCCGTCGCTGCTCTGTGTAAAACAGTAAAAGTTGATTCATGTCTACATTCCTCTTCTGGTTGTAAAACCTGCTCGCTCGCTTTAAACGAGGGTTTTGCCAGTCGCTTTCCCTACATAGGCCTCTCTTTCCTCTTCATCTTTCTCCTCGTCTTTGTGTTCCTCTCCTCTCTTACAGATACAGATCCCTTATATACACACACACACACACACACACACACACATACATACACACACACAAACAAAGACAAGTGATCGAATCATAACCTGATATAAGGAAATACCTCGAAGCCCCAGTACATTCCTTCCTTGCTTTGTGTGTGTTTGCCTGCGGGTCTACATCGGGTTGACACGCATATTTTAAGCCAATCAGAGACCTTGCTCGCTGTGATATGTGAAAGTCGGGAAAAGAAAGTTCCTCGTCCAAAATAAGAGACATCAAGCGGTTGCTGGCTGTGGCGCAAGAATAACAAGTCATTTTGGTGTTTCCTTGGCTCGAGGGCAGAACAAAGCAGAGGAGATCTAATCGGCCTTATATCAGCTACGCTCATGGCCCGGGCTGACTCGTTTAACATTCCTCACCTCTCGGCTAGCATGAGCCTCCCATGCTAGAGTTGGCTGTAGCTTTATCATCTGATAGGAACAGCTATTAAAATCCTATCCCGGCACAGGATTATAACTTGCTGGGGTTGCAAATCAAATCATTTTATAGGTGTTCTGCAGGTTGTTGCACAATACTGCTCTACAATGCACTGGTCTCTGCAGGTTTTCTTCGTGTGTATAATAGTTTGACACAGACAGTCTATCTGTTGACCCTTGCAGGGTAATTTAGAGAATATAATAAGTGAAATTGGTTTTCTGGATGTCAGTTTTTGCATTAGACTCGCCGAGGTGGTCTGGGACACATTTGACCGCATGCATTGTTAAAGGTCCCATGGCATGAAAATGTCACTTCATGAGGTTTTTTGACATTAATATGAGTTCCCCCAGCCTGCCTATGGTCCCCCAGTGGCTAGAAATGGCGATAGGTGTGAACCAAGACCTGGGTATCCTGCTCTGCCTTTGAATCTTGCCCCTTATGAGGTCATAAGGAGCAAGGTTACCTCCCCTTTCTCTGCTTTGCCCACCCAAAGAATTTGGCCCGCCCATGAGAGAGAGACATCATGGCTTTCCCTGACAAGGCTGCAACAGGAAACCAAATCTGAACACAAGTGGTCAGCTGGAGACGCACGATACACACAGCTGTAAATAGCGATGTGGCCCCAAGTGTTAACAGGTTCAGTTGGTCAAGCTGTTCCAATGAACCATTTGTACATTTAGCCATTAGCTAAGCCACTGTAATTCATATTCATTCCACTAATGTTGTGTAAGATCACTCTGGTCAACGAAGCGAGGAGGTCGGGGGGGATAAGTGGGTTCTAAAACACAATTACAAGCCGGGGTGTACTGTTCGTGTCTCGAGGAAAACAAAACACTTTCACCCAGGAAACGTTTGTTGTGTCCCAGGAGTACTACTTGAGGGGACCACTGTTTTAATCTAAACCACTTTTCTTTTTTTTTCAGTTCCGGTACCCAACTTTCCCTCTGTAATAACAAAAACAATATTTCAGCTGTAAATATAATTCCAAACCTATTTATCCTATTTACTAAGAACATTTTGTTATTTATTGAGAAGATTTCACATTCCACACAAAATAAAACACCTCCCTCTCCCCTCCCAAACCTGTCCCTACAACATATTAAATCAAAGAAGTATTAATTTCTCCCACTGCACTATAACTTTTATTCTTGTGTTTATATATCATTCTTTTTTTAGCCTCTTTATTCTCTGCCTCGTTTTAACTGTGCCTTGATGTTTTATGAGAAGCATTTTGAATTGCCTTGTTGCTGAAATGTGCAATAGAAAGAAAGTTACCTTTCCCTACAACCTCCAGCACTCAATTGGTTGGGGTTGGGGTTAGTCATTGACCTTGAATGGTTAAGGTTAGGTTAGGCGATTGGACAATATAAAGGACCTTTACATGTAGGCGTGGGCGCCTGGCCAATAGTGGGGTATGAATGCTTTTGAAGGGAATCGTAGGATTCGTAAATTCGCTACCTGCTCACGGAAATAGTTGTCGTGTAAAGCCCGCCTCAACGGTTGTGATTGGCGCCTCCATTTGGAAATATTGGAGATGGGATTGAATGGGCTCTTGGCCAGATGGACCATCTGGGGGCAAATCTGGGTGCAAAAAAATCAGGGCAAATCTCAAATTTGCCAGACGTTTTCCCAGGCTACTGCTCTCTGTCAACATGCAGTTGCTTATCCAGTGCCAACAGATGGAAGAAAAGAGTGAACCACCGCAACAAAGGCAGAAACTAACTAATGTCTAGTAAAAATTGACTGAGGAAGGAGCAGTGAGTTTTTTTCCCATGACCTTGGCTTCTGAACCATTGTACAACCTCATCCAGGTTGTGCTCCTGGGGCTCATAACCGAGCTCCCGCTTAGCTTTTAATATGCTGAAGTAATGGGTCACGTCAGTCTTATACACAATCTTATAAGCTCATCCTTACGCACTCTCAGGTAGCGTAATTTGGCAATGTTTTAATTTAACGTAAATCATCCTTGGTAGTTCCGACGTACAGTAATTCGGTCAGTACCCAGATTTCAGTACCCAACCTTTAATGGTCCATTGTGTCCAGATATCTTTATCTGCATCACGACAGACTATCCTGCACTGCAGAAGATTGAACACCTTGTTTTTAATATGCCTGTTTTAATAAACCGGCAATGGATTAAATAACTGTTGAGTGGTATCAGTTGGCTGTAGAGAGTAGCAGAGGTACACCGTAAATAATGGCTTTAAAATTTATTTACTTTAGATTTCACAGTAACATTACTGTAAAGTTACATTACAACTTTGTCGACATGACAAAATCACAGTAGTCTAAGTATTACAGCTGAAATCACAGTAGTCAAAGCATTACTGTAAAAAAAAAAAATCACAATATTGCCAATATAGTACTGTAAATAGTAAAGTAAACTACTGTATTTTATTTTGTATTATTCTATCTTATGTTGTGTTTAAATTGTTTTGTATTTTACAATGAATACATAAAATACTGTTAATGGTAGTACGGTACCTTTATTGTGAATACATTTAATTGAATTGAATTTAACTGTGTTCTCAAATGCCCGCGGTGTGATATTGAGTCCTGGTTGTTGGCGTATCCTGTGCCTGGATACACTTCCTGGTTGACTGGTGGGCAGAGGCTGTGCTTTGTCTGAGGGCAGCTCTGTCTTGGATCACTCTGTTTTTATTATTGCACCCCCCCCCCCAATTGCCTTAAATTTCTACCAATATTCTCATCCACCGCTTCCTCCAACCCTTCCTCAAGTTTGCTGTTTCATCTCACTTTCCCTGACCGCCCTCGATGCTTTTCTTTCATTCGGCGCTCCCTCCTTCTCCTTTAACCACCTCTTCTACCCTGTCCTTTCTTTCCTCTCTGTGGTTCCTTGGCTTTGCAGGAATTTCTCCCCCAGCTCCAGTCCACTAATCAAGTCCCTCCTGAGTCAGTCACTTCTCTTTCTCACCCTCACCTCCTGTTTCATCCTCTTCTCCTTTCCTTAGCTCCACATCTATTAAATGCACTTCATTTGCCCCTCTCTCCATTTTTACACAACTCTGCAGCACGGCCCATGCCTCTCCTTGTCACACGTTTTTCTTCTACCCACCATTGTGTCCACCTACTGTATTTGCTCTCCCGCTATCTCTCTCATTATGTCAGTGTTATCTGGCGATTTGTTCCCTCCCAGTCCTCCCACCCCCCCATCCTCATCCCTCTTCTCTTCTCCGTTGGATATGTCTTTTATGGGACTTGGTGGGAGGCTACGCTAGTCCATCTTGAGTTATAGTTTGTTTTGATGTGCTGGTCTAGATGGAGATAGAGGCTGAAGGACTGGGGCACGAAGAGAGGAAAGGATATGAGAGTTAAAAAAAAATGTGTAGCAGACAACAGGAGTAGATGCAATAGGCCAGGGGAGAAACGGAGGAGATTGACAGAGCAGACAAAAGGAGAAGAGGAAGTGGAGAGGAGGAGGTATATGAGTGATGGCTCACTTCACAGCAGCTGGTTTTACCCCGCAGTCGACCCTCAGGATCACAGGGTCGAATGAATTAAAGCAAAACAAAGCTCCAGAGATACTCTCGCTGCGTGAAGGGATGGAGGGAAGGGAAGAGAAGAGGGAGGCAGTGCCTGTGTCGCGGAGACAGAGGGAAACCCCCTGAAAGGTCCCTGTGTGGCGTGAGAACCATGTTACACATGGCAGCCTGCAAGGATTATGCAAAGAAGGCAAAAAGCAGATCACTGAGTACAGTGAACATGCTTTTTCCAAGGCTTCTGAAGGGAATATGTGTTGATTCTTTTTCCTCCTTTTTGTTGTTGTTGCCACTGATTCATGTACAGTGTTTAAAGTGATGATGGGATTCCAAGATCAGAAGTTGAATGGATGTGAAAGAGCAGACTATTAGCTTTTGTTCAAGGTATCCGCTACCACTGAAAGATCACATTTAGTCAACAAATCCCCTGAAATAATTCAAAGAGTAGGTTGTTTTTGTTTGCTCTCCAAAACCGGCCATAGTGTGTGATTGTTTTTTCTTCTTCTAATCTGGCACACCTTCTAATCTGACAACAGGGGCTTTCAAAAAACTACAAATGGCCATGGAATGCTTCCGAATTACAGTGTTTGACTTTTCGTGTATATACATGTATGTATACTGTATATCAACAGCAAATAGAAACACCTTTAAGAAATCCTTCATCCCCAATGCTGTAAAGGTGCTAAATAACACTGGGAACCGTACTTAAGAATGGAATGTAGGGCGAGGCAGACTTCCGTGTTGCAGGTTTTATGCACCGCACAGCATTTTTAGTAGGCTATATTTATCTATTTATGTACTTTTGAAAATGTAACCTTTGTAAAGTCACTTTTTTTGAAATGTATTGTCTGTTTTGTCCGTCTAACCGTCTTGGCTATGTACTGTTTGTAGTGTCCTGTCTCTCTTGTATTCTTGTAGTCTTGGTGAAACCGCAGAACAATGTTCACATCTGTGGGCAATAGAGTTTTCGTATTTGTACCAGCGTACAGTTCATGAGAACAGGCAGTACGGTTAAAAGAAACATTGGGGTGCCACTAGTGCCTTTGCTTCTGAGACCAAGCCGGCTTAATTCCCATGCCCACAATGGTCCTTGTCAGGTAAGTGTAACCATAGGGAGTGGTCAACAGTCTCAAAGCAGCTCCCTGCACAAAGTGTGTGCCTTTATTCCCCTCCATGAAAAACACACTGAATTTTTTAGTGACTGTTTCACAATAAAAGCCACCCTGTGGTTTGCCATTTAAAAGCATCTTAATGTGAAGCAGTAGCAATTGTTCTTTATAATTTGGCTGAGAAGTAACCTAAAACAGCCCTGATTTGGCTGCAGAGAGCGATCAATGAGATACAGTTACAGTTTTAAACAATTTCAATTCTTGCATGCAGTGTTGCCAACTTAGCGAATTGTGAGCAGAAACTCTCTGCGTCACTGTATATGGGCCTGCATATCTAGCCTGGAACGGCGACCCAACAACAGGAGAGAGCATCAAAACCTGGCGTCTCCCTTAGAGATAGGTTGAGAAGCTCAGTCATCTGAGAGGAGCTCGGAGTAGAGCCGCTGCTCCTTCGCGTCGAAAGGAGCCAGTTGAGGTGGTTCAGGCATCTGGTAAGGATGCCTCCTGGGGGGGTCCCTAGGGAGGTGTTCCAGGCACGTCCAGCTGGGAGGAGGCCTTGGGGAAGACCCAGGACTAGGTGGAGAGATTATATCTCCAACCTGGCCTGGGAACGCCTCGGGATCCCCCAGTCGGAGCTGGTTGATGTGGCTCGGGAAAGGGAAGTTTGGGGTCCCCTACTGGAGCTGCTGCCCCCGCGACCCGATACCGGATAAGCGGATAAAGATGGATGGACGTCATCGAGCTACTTTCAGCGACATTTTGGACCTGGTGCTAGCTACTTTCATTGGAAAAGAGTTGGCAACACTCCCGCATGGGGAAGGCGGACTTGGCCAGTAAGTAAAGCGTAACATAACCGTTTTTCTTGCGAGGACAGTCTGAAGCTATGTTTCCATCCACACGTTGTTATCCAAATTAAGTAATATCGAATGAAAAATGCCTTTTGGAAACAGTAAAATTCAATGGAATTTCATGAATATCGACTCAAAGGAAATACGTTCTGTCTCATCGGATTTTATCTTGATTGTTATACGGCTTAGGCAATAAACGCTGATGGAAACGTTATTTGCCAAATAAATAATAAACTGTGATTAAGTTTTAGGTCATTTTATGGTTGCATCCCACCACAAAACAAAGAAGAAGAAGTTGTAGTTCATTTTCGCCAGTATTTCCACTCTGTCTGCACACATGGCGGGCGTCAACAAAGACAGATGGAAGTGGACGGACGAGGATTAATTTATCAGGAACTCACGAAGAAAATGGGTTACAAAGGTTTGGACAAGCCGTGGGACGTCCTCAGGAGTCAATGGAAGGCGCTCAAACAGAGAGACATGTCTCAAAAAAAAAAGAGTCTCGCAGCGGTGCCGGAGGGACAATAAAAGACAAGTTGCATCTGCATCGTCATAGCGATATTGATAGCGTTGTTTTCTTATTATATTATTTCTTGATATGTTGCTATCGGCTGGCACATAAGCACTATTACAACTGAAATATTGATCATGTGTTGGTAGACGGGATCCATTTTGTCTAGAAAAACTTTGTTCGCAAAAGTTTACTTGAATGTTTCAGCGATTCAGTGCGAAAATGAATGGAAACACCTTAAAATGTCTCACATCAATTCAATATACCAATTTGATCGCAAAACAGCGTCATGTGACGTCATTACCACAGGTTTTTATTGGCTTTAAAGCCGTTAGATGGAAACACACTTTCACCAGCTTTATTCCCATGAGTTTTTTCTACCGAACTTCAGATAATTTGATTGACAAGCGGATGGAAACTTAGCTGAGTTTAACTAACGTGATAATTTAAAGAGAATGCCCAACTACAACATAAATAGACTATAATGACTTAAACAGGGAACCCTCTTTCACTTCTTCCCAGGACACTGGAGTGTATCTTCATGGGTGGTAGTAACTCATTTCAGTCACTCTTGTTCCTGTTGCTTGGGCAGCGTGTGTGTGCACTGAGTCACTGACTTCATTAGGCTTTTATTGACCTAATAAAAAAACCAAAAAACTTCACTCAAGTCACATTGGATAATTAATACAAGTGTTGATGGCTTTCCACAAGCGTCCACGTATTGGCATCAACGTTTTTGGAGCTATTACCAGTGAGGAGTTTGTCAGCCAAGAACAAAAATCTGGCTTTACTTTATGCATTTTGTAATTTCCAATTTTTCCACTTAAAGCAATATGGTTTTGAACTCTGCCCTTTTAGCTTTCCAAAAGCGGTAAAATTCACTTCCAACAATGTTCTTTCTCTATTAATTAACTCAGTATGTTATTTCCTTAGAACGTTGTAGAAGCTCATTGGTAATTGTCTATTATCAAACGAGTAATTTTTCCTCTACTTCAGCGTAATATAAGTCAAATAATTTTGATAATTTCTGTACGGGTAGGACGTCATGGTATTTTTCCACCACTGCCTCTTTTTCCTCTGCTTGCCCTTATTATTCCCCCTCATTTTTGGGGGGATTTGTTTGTTACGCCTTCCATCTCCGCCTTAACCCCTTTTCCTCTCCCATACTACCTCCCTCTTTGGGCCTTAGCCTGCTATGCAACGTCTCTCTTCCGCTCTTTCCCTCCATCACCACTTTAACTTTTTCTTGCATTTTCATAGCCCATATTGACATGTAGAGGGTCAGCCGAAACATAGCCACTTTCTCTTTCATCTTCTGATCCTCTCGCCTCTTTTCCGCTCTCTGTCTGGCTATTTGGCTCTGTCGCTCTGCTATTTGTTTCTGCAACACTTGTCCGAGCTCTATTTCTTTCCTTGTTTTTTTTTTTTCGTCTTCTCTCGCTTCACTTCCATTTGCCCTCTCTGTCTTCAGTCAGTCAGCTGAGTAAACAGAGCCGGTGTATCTAGAGTTTTTGACGTCAGAGAGCCGTCCCACAACCTCTATCATCTGCCTCTGAGGTCATAGGTCATTGTTTTTTTTTTTTTTTTTTTTGGTCCCCCCTCTCCCTCCGGAGGTCTCTGAGAAGGGACCAATGAGTTGTGGCCCGACAACAGGAACACCCCCTACCCACGCAAAAGTAAAAACAGACAGCTTTTTTAAAAGTTACTGTTACTGTGCTGAGGTGCCAAGACAGTGTCCACGTCTGCTCCAGCTCCTCCAATGGCGCTGTAATATCTGATGGCTTATTATGTAGAGAACGGTGGCGACAGCTGTGACAGGGTATTGTTGCTGACACAGAAATCTGTGATCTGATCCGACTTGATGTATGAAAGGTGAAGGCTTTCTTTGAGTTGACCTGTCAGGACCAAAGAGAGGGAAGACATTTCAGAGGCCAGCTTGGTTTATGAACAGGGAGTCTGCATGTAGAAAAGAGTCCATTGTAAGTTTCACTTAATAAAAGTTTTCTTTCTTTCACAATGAATGTAGCCTGTCCAAAGATCCCACATTGCATAAAAAAATGACACATGGTGGCCCAATGGTTAGCAATGTGGCAACAGCAACAAGGTTCTAGGTTTGAATCCGCGGTAGGGTTTGGTTATTTTAACCAAACATTTGGGTCAAGTATTTTAACTAGAAGTTGGGTTATATTAACTTCAATGTTGGGTTATTTTAACCCAACATTTGGGTCAAGTATTTAACCCAGAAGTTGGGTAACCCAATTTTCTGGGTTGAAATAACCCAGAAATTAGTTGGTCCCTTTTTAACCCGGGAGTTGGGTCAAAACGACCCTATATGGGTTATTGACCTAGGAGTTTGTAGTGTGTTTTTTTCCTATGATGTGAAATCCAGAGTGTATCAAGACCGAGACAAGACCAAGACTTTGAGGGATTAATACCAAGTCAAGATTGAGACCAAGGCAGGGGCGATCAAATGTAGAAAATGATAACTGTTCTGAAAGGTCACATTACCATGTTTTCATGGTACACCACCCACAGAAAACAAACTCCTAAAAACCATTTTAGCTAGGCAGATTTTTACTATTGACGATTTGGCTGCCATCTCCCAGACAGCCAGAGCTTCTTCTCCTGTCTCCCACATTCACTTTCATGGGACTGCGTGTTAAGGGTGGTGGGAAGAGGGAGTTAACAGTAATCAATTTCAACTTAGAAATGAGTCATTGCATTAGAAGCAGGACATTTTACATCCAATCACAGTAATGATGTTGAAACATGAAGCAGACAATGCACAGGCAGTTAAAGAGGCAATAGGTAAGACTTATAAAACTAACTTTCTGACATATTTGCTGAAACTGACCCTATGATGGAGTAGAAATACATGAAAGGTAATTAAAAAAAAATAGCACCACCTACAGCCTGTAGTGTGATTTGCAAAAATCCACCGCTCCCTGTTCAGATGCACCAATCAGGGCCGGGGGGAGGGGTTGTCTAACTGCGTGTCAGTCACTACTCAGGCACACGCATTCATTCTCCCTTGTGGGGGGAGGGGTTTCAAAGACCATTTGGGCTTTAGCAGAAAGGTAGGTAGGGACTGAGAAGTTGTCGATATTCAAATTTGTTAGCTAAATCCTGGATCTTCACCTACAGCACCTTTTAAGTGATATATCTGATCGGTCTTGAAATAAAAATCCAGAGTCCTCTCCATCCCAGAGCGAGACAAGGGCCAGCAAAAATTAGGTTGATTCCAAGATGAGACCGAGACCTTTCAAAAGTGGTCTTGAGAACGGTCTCGAGACCAAGACCGAGCTCGAGTACTACAACACTGGCGAGTGTGTCTTGAAACAACACACTGTCAACTCACATACGGAAGCTGGGACGTCACTTTTAAATGCTCTGGGTACCCCTTTGTGTTTGTGTTATTACTTACTTGCAGGGTAAGGTTGGGTTTAGGCAAAACAAATCTACCTGGTTAGGTTGGGGAAAAGATTGTGGTTTGGAATTAAAATAATTAGGGCTGTAACAATACACCAAACCCATGATTTGGTTCATATCACAATTTGACCCACGATAAGAATTTTGAAAAGAAAAAAAGATATTTTTTTAAATGACATTTGAAAAACCTGTAAAAACTGAACAAAATTAACAATATTAACTATGCAAATTATTAACAACATACCTTGAAATAAATACACAAAATAAAGAACTAGCCAAAGCTAGAACACTTCTGTTTGCTTTGTAAGTTTTTGCTCATCGCCATGGTTTCGTACTAAAAGGGAGTTTATCCTCGCCATTGTCACTCTTAATGCTTGCTCTTGGGGGGAATTACTGGAATTGTTGGGTCTTTGTAAATTATAGAGTGTGGTCTAGACCTACTCTATCTGTATAGTGTCTTGAGATAATTCTTGTTATGATTTGTATTCTATAAAATGGATACATATGGATTCTATATAAAAAATTAAACTAAACGTTAGTTAAGTACATTACATATGTAAGTTAGTTTACGTACACATCTTGAAATGAGTAGACGTGGACTTTTGGTTACACACGGGACTAGAACAGCAGTCTCCTAGGTGAACTTCCTGTATTTGTTTTACCAGTCCATCCGACTCTGTCCCTTTGTATCCCAACGGACTTTTTCGCCCTTTATGCTATGTCATCTTGCGGCCGAGCAGCTGCTCTAAGCGTCTAATATTGCACAACAATCTAATAATGACCAAGCTGCTGTATTTGACGAGGTGGTAGTGAGAATGGGCGGGTCTTGTAGTCTATGTAGACAACGTTTCATTTACGGGATTGTTCCAGTGCCACTGGATGTCCTTTTTTTTTGGGCAGGTGTCCCTCAGCTTCCGCTTTCTTTGTGTTGGCATTCTCAACTCCAGTCCCTACGTGCACCCTACGTTCCACCTAAACAAGTTCCTTTCACAAGGCTATTTTGCAGACGTACCATTGCTCCGCCCGTTTTTGCCGACCAAGATGATTGTGATTGGTTTAAAGAGATGCCAATAAACCAGACCATGTTTTTCGCCCATCCTGGAATGCTGTGTGGACTAACCAGACCCTCCTCTGCAGCGATCTGGCAATGGGATGCTAGTTGGTTTGTAAAAGGCTTTTACAGGTACAGTTAAAGGGATACTGCAGAGTTTTTGACATAATGTTACTCACTGGTTGTTGAATTCATGCAAGGCTATTATCATCTTGTTTAGCTGGGCAACCGGATGTAAGTGAATACACCAGTGTGAGTGTGAAGTCAGTTTTACGTCTGAATGAAGATTACAGCAGTCAGATACCATCAAGGTGTTTGTTCTATTGTTGTGTCCCATCACAGTGCTGTTGTGTGTCTGCTGGCTGCTGCTGCTGTTTATCACTTCCTAATCACTTCAGCTTCAATTGTAGTCCTTCAGGCACAGACACACTACACTCTGCAGGCCTGAGAGGACCTGCAGCAGCCCTGATAACACAAACACACACTTGTTTGTGCACATATGCACTTAAGTACAAGTATATGTGTAGATATACACTAGAGCTGGGACAATAAGCTTTTGTTGGATTCTTTTAACAATACATGGGTAGTGATTCAAGTTGTATTGCAATTTTTATCTATTAACAAAAACAATACCTGAATAGTACACTTCTAGGGACAATTTAGCATGAGACATTTCTAACCCTAACCCCGGGATGAATGCACATCACCTGTCAGTCAGTCAGTCTGGTTTTAGGTGAGTCATTGGTAAGAAAAATAAATAAAAAAATATTGATTTTAGCGAAGGATTGATTTTAATCCCGAATATACACAGATATGCACACACACATTCATTATGTCCACACACTTGCATGCATAGATGTAAATACACACCTGCATATACAGTTTAATACGTGCCTGGACACATGCATGCATGAGAGGCCAAGAGGCTGAGAGAGGCTAAAAAAGCCAGCACTTACTATCTCAGCAGGAGTGTGTCTGTCTGCCTCTGTGTTAGTGTGAGTGTGTGTCTGTGTGTGAGTGTGTGTGTGTGATAAGTGAAGTAGGGTAGAAGTTCCATCCTAATCAGCGGCCGTCTTTCTCTAATGGCTCTCTTCACCGTCCACTTGAAGCCCACATCTCCACAACAAACACCCCCCCCCCGGCACAACAGCAGACAGACTCACGGATGATTAGGCCAGGCATGCACATACACACATGTGCACGCAAATATGCTCTAACCAACATATTATGTTTTTGTCAGCTGGTTAGCAGAGAAAGTAGAAGAGTAGAATGAGTTTATCCACATATTCAGACTGAGTAGCGTTTTTGTGTGACTTCTACGTCATAGTAGGTAATATCAGCTGATTTAATAATGATGGCGGCTTTTTAACCAGCCTACCATAGGCTTTTAAGTTGTCAGCCTTTTTGATTTACAGGCTTAAGGTAGTCACTACATGTCATTTATTTGGGCATATGAAATAAAAAGTAAGAAAAAATATGCATTACTGTAAACATGCGTAAGGTGGACTAACAAAAAATTATTCCAGAAGAAATTGACAAATCAGATGAGTCACTGTCCAAAATTGTTAGTTGCAGCCGTACAATATGTAGTGATAGGGTGAAAGGACAAAGGAGAATTTCCATTCATCTTTATCAATTTTGTTTCTTTTCTTTTCTTATTTTGGCTCTACAGTTCCTAATCATGCCAGTCTCAGGCGGTTCTTAAGAAGAATTTGTGCATACTTATGAGTATCTTTGTGGCGTATCTGTGCCAAAGGAAATGTCCTGTTTGCACTGAAACCACGTAGACAACTAGCACCATAACTTTTGATACTGAAAAGGAAATCTTACTTAAAAGTTTTTATTTTTTTACATTTTAACATGACTTCCCTGAATGCATCTCATACTAAAAAGTTCACAGAAATGTTTAGAGGGGATGGAGAGGAGATTCTGCTGGGTGAAAAAAACATTAGATAATCCCTGAAGCAAACACAAACTGCAACAATAACAGCACTAGCATCACCAAAACTATTTGCTACACACACACACACACACACACACACACACACACACACACACACACACACGTCCCCATCCACAGTTCAGTGTGGAAATGTTTGTGCCAGCACCGACCGTCTTCTGCTGTGTTGATTTTGTGATTATAGGGGGTGTTTAACATTGAGGATGACTCATCCCCCCCCCCCCCACACACACACACACACACCGCACCCACAGTTATCTAGATAAAGATCATCACTCACTTGCCCTCTCCTCCTCCCTCTCGTCCTCAGACAATGCTTATAGCTCACCAGGATTTATCCTCACCATGTCGCTGCATAAAACATCTTTATATAAACGCTCTAATTCCGACATGCTGCTCTGGGAGAAAAAAACAGTAATAACAAGGAGGCCGATTAATTGAAATTGTTATCAGAGTGGTATTTTATCTCCGCACTATATGTGCATTTCAATAGAAAGAGACATATTTATGACTGGCTGAGGGGGATTCTGGGTAGTTTCGGACAGCAGAAAGCAAATTCTCCCGTTCTGTTTTTATCGCCACACGTCTGCCTTGTTTAAATTTTTGATCCAGGGAGGCCTATTACTCACAGACCTGCCTAAACTCTGTCAGATGGCCGTGCTCAATATGATTTATCGTTCCTTGTGCTTGACGTTTCCATTTTTCTAAGGCTCTTGTTTTGCTCCTCTCCCCACATTCTCCACTCCACTCGATGGAGATCACGTGTTAATGAAGGCATGTATACACACACTTCATCACGCCTCAGCCCTCAAAGCCTCTGGAGCTGAAACTCAAGTGACAACTTAAAATATGTTTCCATGTGACTGATTTGAACTCTCGTTTTAAACTGGATGGGTCCATCTTTAAAAGATCTGTCTTTTTCTGGACAAACTTTTTTTCAAGCCTGCAGGACATTTAGAGTTACTTATTTACACACTGACACAAAGCAACATTAGAGTTCATTTGGAGCCATGTTTCTGGACATTTCTGGTATTTTCACCAACTAGTTGCTACCTTTGTCTATCCGAAGTTTGGTGCTGGACAGTTCATCAGCTGCCTGCTGCTGCTAAAAACCAAAACAGTTAGCTAAAAGAGGCTTAAAAGCTGTGTAGAGCTAAGGAGAATGGGCTAGATTCTCAGTGGGGCCGTCACTACAGGTGACATCTTTCACATTACCTATGGTCATTTGAATCATTTTTAGAAGAACAAAATCATAGCTCTAGTGGCTGTAATTCTGCACCAAGGCTGAATTTTGGGAAAGAGACTTCAGATACAGTATTAGGGGACCACTAAGGTCTATATAAAAGAGACTTCAGATACAGTATTACTTCAGATACAGTATTAGGGGACCACTAAGGTCTATATAAAAGAGACTTCAGATACAGTATTAGGGGACCACTAAGGTCTATATAAAGAGACTTCAGATACAGTATTAGGGACCACTAAGGTCTATATAAAAGAGACTTCAGATACAGTATTAGAGGACCACTAAGGTCTATATAAAAGAGACTTCAGATACAGTATTAGGGACCACTAAGGTCTATATAAAAGAGACTTCAGATACAGTATTAGGGACCACTAAGGTCTATATAAAAGAGACTTCAGATAGATTTCTTTTGTCAGAACACTGAGGTCTCTGGAACATTTTATGGGGTGCCCCGTTTGCTGGCTATGAGCCAGGTACCCTTTTTGAGAGCGTTGTGATGCTGGGGACATTAAACTGTGTAATTTCTGTTCAGTCTTTGTAATTTTCTACATAATTTTTAGCATGAAATACTCAGTTGGTTAGGTTTGGTCTGTGTTCTAGTACTATCCTATACTATCTGTCCTGTATCTGCCTCTGTTGCAGCCACAGCTGCAGGCCAAGCCCCATGAGTCCAGCTCTCGTCACTGTCATGTGCTAAATCAGTTGTGTTGCTCTTTAGATCCAAACAGGTGAGAAGAGTCCATATGGATGAATGAAGTAAAGGATTGTCATTGTGGTAGACAGATGGAGGGAATGCGCCACTGAGTCCCAAACAGTGGGAAAGTCCAGAGGGAAAGATTTGTTCTGCTGTCCCCTGCTATGCTTCACCGTCTCTCTTTCTCTCTCTTTCCCTGTCCACTTGTATCCCTCCTCCCTCCTTCTCTCTCTGTTTGACTTCCCTGGCTGGCCTGTGATTTGTTTTGGTCTCTTCTAATGCTATCTGTTACTATTCTCAGAGGCCTACTGGCTACGAGGATGGACGATGTGTATACGCTAGCCTCGAGTGCGGCATCACATCAACACTGCCATGGCTGAGTGTGTGTGTGTGTGTGTGTGTGTGGTGGGGGGGGGGTGTCTTTGAGAAAATGAAAGATCCAGAGAGACGGAGAGCTGGCATACAGACAAGTGTGGCTTCACTCCACATTCAAAAGACAATTTTACCATCTACATGTTGACAGAAACTCTCACGGCACCCAGGGAGTCAAAGTCTGACTCTGAGATCTCTCAGTCCACATCCTTCTACTAGAAGTGTACTTTCTAGCTCACAATTTGTCTTTTTTCAGCATGAAGAGAGAAAACGGCTCAGAGCAGTGGTCTGCGTTTCTGGTGGCAGCCATTTTAGAGCCTCTCTTCACGGTGGCATTGTGGTGCAGTCCCAGTTGATTATGATGTTGTCAGTAGCTGTGGCTGCGTCCCTCTGCTGTCAGTAAGCCACTGTGTAAAGACAAGACACAAAATTGGGTAATATATGACTTCAGAGACCTGCGATTGCTCAGAACGTGGGACTTTATTGCATCTTGTGAATACAGTGCATATGGTTCTGATTTGGGTTACATATTTCTTTTTCCAAGCTGGAGCGCAGACACAGACACTCAACCACACACATGCAGATGGTCACATACAACATTGAGAAAAATGCACGCAAAACATACACATACACACACTTCAAATGCAGCATTGTAGATACAGTACAGCAGTGTTGTAGTCAAGACCACCTAAACCGAGAATAAGTCCTTACCAAGACCAGAGTGTATCAAAACCGAGACAAGACTTTGGTCTGGTCTTGGTCTTGACTGGATCTAAACCTCTCAAACAACTGAAAGTTACAGTACATACACACAACTAGCTAATAGGTTATATTCGATAAATCACTTTGGGTGAGGGGTGAAGAGACTTCTGAAGAGTTTTAGTACAGAAACAGATTTATAACTTTAGCTAGCTACTTCTCTAGCATCACTTACACTTAGCTTACCTTGCTTTATTATTCCTTACTAAGTGCAGATAAAAAAATGTAGGTGTTTCCAGCTCATTGCAGAATTTACACACTGCTGTGTGTTTTCTTTTATATGTTGTTTTGCAAAAAAACTCTTTAAAACAATATAATAAATTAAATTTAATAAATTAAATGTTATTATTGATTTGAATGACATCTCTCAGACCAACATTCGCTTTTGGGAGTTTGTGTTCAGCACCTTCCAAACGAGAACTGAGCCAAGTTATTGTTTGCATTTGAAGCAGGAAGTTGTAAATCCAATCACAGTAATGATGTCAAGGTGCCATGTCATTTCCCCAACGCTCCATTGTTCTGACCTGTCAATAACCCGAAAAATTCCCTTTGGTCCTACAGCCCACTAGTCCAACGTCCCTTTGTATAGAAAAATACTACCTCTGCTCCGACATCCCATTGTTCCGACCGTATAGCTAGGCTTTTGTGGATCACCTCCCATAATCTAAAATCTGAATCAACAATAACAAACAAAATTACTTTTCTCTAGCTTATTAACACTTTTAAATGTTTATCTAGCCTAATTCACACAATCTCTGCACCAGTTTGTAGTTTAGTGTCTCAAATTCCCCGTAACATAACCCCATTTGTACAGGTCCTATCCCCTGACCAATCAGCTATCCTAACCTGATGCACTCGAGGTCAAATGCCTAACCCCAACCAATTCACTATTCTAACCTATATAAAATGCCTATATGGTCGGAACGATGGGATGTCGGAGCAGAGGGTTTATTTTTTCGAAACAAAGGGACGTCGGACTAGTGGGCTGTGGGTTATTGAGAGGTTGGAACAATGGAGCGTCAGAGAAATGGGCAGCCCCCAATGTCTACACATAAATCAGACTACAGACCATTTAGCAATTTAGTGATATCCCTGAAGTTGTAGTCTTGAAAAAAAATCCTGATTCTGCTTCATCTAACCTTTGTGCTGTCCTCTGGTCAAATTGACTCGTTTATTGGTTTCAAAGCATTATCCGGACTAAACTTTGACATATACCCATCTGTGAACCACTCAACATCCTCTGATCTTAACTATTAGTCAAAATATTTCATAATTTCTGCCTTTTTAACTAAACTAACTTTTTGTATAATTTGATATAAATGAGGTTTGTTTCCAAAAACAAGTGTAAAACCTGTTATTAAACCAGCTCAGGTTTTAAACAAAGCACCGAGAGCATTGAAGAAGTGACAAATAAATCAGAAAAAGTGACAAAAACATCGGAAAAGCACAAAAAAAAAAATTCAATTTTGACCTGGAAGGACAAGTTCATGGTTAACGGGAAGACAACACAAGGGCCAAGGCAGATTCAAAATGTGGTTGACTCCAAGACGAGACAGAGACCTTCGAAGCCTTCGGAGTCAGCCCCTCCAGAGCAGCACGTTTTCCTTTAAGCTATATTCGCTATATTCACTGATCTCTGCCTTTTGGTTTTCTGACCCCACTATGGATTTTTCCTGATTGCTGCTCTTGCAGTTAATTGCCAGTCATGGTCAGTGTGAGCCTTTGAGTTGCCTTAATTATATATCCTGTGCTGGTCATGGACTCATTACTTAAATAGGCCCGTACTGACAACTATACATTACAACTGATTAACCGAGACATTAATGGTTTCTGTTACACCTCGCTGTTGCTGTAATCCAAACTCAGGGACGGTTTCACTGGGCTGAGGGGATATAACCTGGCAAACTAGACTTTATGAGTCGATATAAGCTTGTTATGGAGTTTCTGAAGTGTTTTTTGAGAATGGAAGTCAAGCATAAATGATGAGAGGGAAAACGGAATAAGTTGTGAAGATGAGTTGGTGAGATGTGCAGTGTAGCTGCCCAGGAAAGCGTAAAGCATGACGTTCATGAACAGAACAGTACACTCAAATATGCATTAAGCATCCTTTGGAAAGTGGTTTGGAGTTTTGGAGCTTGAAGTATTCTGTCGTATACAGTCTTATTGTTTGTGTACAGCATCAAATCATAACAAGACTTACCTCAAGACACTTTCAGAATCAGAATCAGAAATTCTGTGCTACAGTTGCATGAAGTATTTCAATATCAGAGTAGAAATATAAATAAAGAAATATAAGGAGTGTGGATATATTTGGTATTTACATAGTTAAAGGAATTTTTATGATACAGTATTTACATAATTAAGGAGTTGTAATGGTGAACGGTAATAATGAAAAAAATAGTAGCAGCAGAGTATTGCACAAATTTTAAGCCGGTGTTATTGCAAATGAACTACACTCTATAATTTACAAACACGCAACAATTCTAGTAATTCTTTAGTTATTAAAAAGCCTATAGGGATTTGATTTGCCATACGTGTATAGTTAAAAAGTTGCACCAGTAGTGCAACTTTATAGCCATACAACAACGTCAGAGTTAAATAACTCTGCAAAACCCTATGGTCAAGTTAGGCTAGGCTCTCTCAAGGGCATCTTGCAGTGCCCAGGAGATGAAGTGGCATCTCTCCATCTACCAGTTCACACTCCGTACTTTGGTCCATACGGGGACTTGAACCGACAACCCTTCGGTTCCAACCCAACTCCCTACGGACTGAGTTACTGCCACCCAAAGTGACGAAGAACACCAATTTGTTTGTGTATAGAATTGATTTGTATTGCCACAATACATATCTGCAATCAGTACAATTCATTCTATGATAAAAAACAACAACAACAACCATTCATTTCACTGGAAATGGACACAATCAGTTCCCAAATATCCGCCAGTACGGGGGATTTTTAAAGAACGTCCTCTGGCTCTGACACAAGAAGCTCGAGTGATAGACAAAAACACAAAGCAGGGATCATTTTCTGAGTCATGGAGTAGTCACTGAAAAAAAAAAATCCAGTGGCGGAAGACCACAACACGCCAGAACTGTATATGGTGCCCAAACTGTTGAGAGAGATGGTAAAACACTGTTCACAGTATTTAAAATGCCAGGGCTCAAATACTTCACACAAAACCAACTCCTGAACTTGTACAGCAGCTGTCGTGAGAAAGAGAACACACACTCACACACAGCCTCAGCTGTGCAGTGTGATAACTTCCATGAACTTGTATAAAACTGCCTCCATAACCACTGTTATATTAATATTAGTATATTAATAATGAATTGAGAGGCTAATAATTTAAGGCAATAAATAATTACTTTGCCAGAGTATTTTATGCAGTTCAGTCTCATTCTATTGGAATAAGTAAGGAAATAATGATATAAAAATAGTTCATACAGTATACCTATACTGTAAAATAATTAAATTTGAGGTAATTGCTGAGCTCCAGGATTTGTGATTTTGACATTTGTTGATGCTATTTAACATAAATCATATTGTACAATTAGTACACAAAATACTATATTCTGATTGGCCGGAAAGTATGCATTATTTTCTGATAACCACATTCCACAGACATAATCTATTCTTCCTAAATTAATATCTCTTGTTGTCTTCAAACAGTTAGCAAAAAGTAATGAATACATAGCTCTGATAATTAAAAGTAATGAGTAAACAGTTCAAATAGTTAGCTAAAGGTAATGAATACATAGCTCTGATAATTAAAAGTAATGACTACACAGTTCAAAGTGTTAGCTAAAAGTAGTAGATAAACGGTTGAAATAGTTAGATAAAAGATTCATCTGGGGGAAAAAACAGTGATGTACAACATCTACCCACGTCTCTAGTGCACACACTCAGGAGAAAGTTCAGATGTTGGTAGAGCACTTAGTAGCAGCTCTTTGAAAAGAACAGTGGAAGGTAAGTAGGTCAACCACACACACACATGCGAACACCTTATTCTTTGAATTATTCATATATGCGTCTCATATTTTTGTTTACTCGACACCTGATTAACCACAGTGGATCTGAATTATTGGCAGGGGAAATTGTCGCTGTGCTCATTTAATAATGTCTTACACAACAATGTTCCTGCAGCTGATGGGTTTGTTTTTTCATATTTCCTGTCAAATATCAGAACTCAGCTTCACTAGACTTCATCAGAACTCAGAGGCTCCTCTCCTGTGGAACCAGGTTCCTTCCACATTTAAGAGTAGGCACTTTCCAACACTACGTCATAGTTGTTAGATTTATCTGTCATATAATAAAACACAAATATGTATTGGTTCCAATCTTTTACCCTGTCTCTCTTGGTTTATGCTGTAGTAGTTTTTAGACAATCTTTTACTAACCTAGCTCTTCATTGTGCTTTTTGCATGTTTTCGGATCTCCAAAATCATAGTTTGCGCTGTCGCCATGTTTCCCGGTGGACGTCTTGCTGTCTTGTAATGCTGCACAGTGCCTTCATGCCATGAACTACTAAAGAACTACTACAAACTACGCTCGCTTCATGTCAGACACCGCCTACCAAGAGCCTGGGTCTGTCGAGGTTTCTTCCCTTGCCACTGCCAATAGAACCTTGTAAGTGTCCCTTGTTATGAATTGATACTATAAATAAAATTGAATTGAATTGAATAGACTTCACAACACTTACACAAATATGTATTGGTTCCAATTTCTGTTCTGAGACTATTCTTGACAGTATATCCCATCAACAAACTTCAGAATCATACTGGCGAACAAGCATGAGAGAATATTAGCTCTGGGGAAAAAAACTAAATCTTGCTATGCCATGAACTACTACAAAGAACTACTACAAATGGGCACCTGACACTGTCGCACTGTTGCTTGGACTGTTGGGTCCTTGTAAAGTGTCTTGAGATAACTCTTGGCGCCAGAATATATGCAGAGACTCAGTCCTTGACGCAGCTGCTCAGGGTTCGAGTCTGACTTGGGGTCATTTGCTGTATGCCCCCCGTCTACTGCTGTCCTGTCTATTTAAGGCAAACATGCCCAAAAAAATCTAAAAAAGCAAACAAACAAAAAAATCAATGACTAATAAATTAGTTCCAAAGCCAAATATTTGTATCCCATGCCTACTTTTCTTGGGATAGATGCAGACCTATAAGAGGAACCCTCAGGTCTATTATTAACACACACCCAAGGCCAGTCATGACTCTATGCATAATGCATAAAGCTGGTAATATTTTGGCCTTTTCCAAACATTACTTGTGTCTTTCACAACTGTTTCTTGACCTGGGAATAGGGATTGTAACTACTGTATATTGCTGCCCTCAGATAATAAAAAACTGAGGACACTGAAAAACAATAGATTGACAAATTCTATTAGAATAGGAAAATGTGTATTGGACAGGAATCTACTTACGTCACTTAGCAAGGATTGCAATGTTTCTATGCAACTCCAATACGTAATAGAAATGAAGTTTAATATGATGATTATTCTTTCAAAGCTATTTAGCGCTAGGAGGTCTTTGGGTGTTGTTGAGGAACAATAATAAATGCGGGGATGTTTAATGAACTGATTCCTTTGTTGTTAGGCAGTGAGTTGTTCATTAGAGGAAGTGTTTATGTGAGAGGACAGCCTCAGTGCAACAGACCACAGAAGGAGCTACACAGGTATTATCATCCCAACTTGCTTTACACCAGAAACCAAGAGTCATAACCAGTCTCAGGTCTCCCCCAACTCTGTCCACTAGTGTGCACCATTTCCATGTTTCCCATTCATTGTCTATGCATGCAGCCGGGCAATGCATAATGATAGCGTCGCGGCGGCAACTTTTGAGAAGTTGGACATCCAGTTGCCTGCTCCTCATTTGCATAAAGTTCCAGGCTTCTTTATGCAAATCAGACGCATTCCAGCCCAACTCGCCGCCTCTTGAAAAATCTTTTAAATTGACCCCTGTCGATCTAAAATTAAGACAGATTTTGCAACTGCATAATTTATTTTGTAAGTGCTTTTCAGAAACACATTTGAGTGAACTATTTTCGCAAAATAAGCAAAAGTTTCCCAGCAAGCCGACATGTTGGTCTGAATTGAAATCTGGGCGCAGACAGCCCGTGATTGAAGCGTTCATCCAATCAGATGCCGCCATCGCGGTTTTAGGAGGGTGTTGCCTGTTTTCTTTGCTTGTCAGTGGTTATTGAAGAAAGGTTGATAACTGCTAGTGGTAAGCCCAATAAAGCATCCAATGCAGACAAAAAAAACCTATATGGACACTTACCCTTACCTTTTTTTCCTCCATATATGCCCACTTTTAATTCTTTTCTTTGTAAATCGCCATCCTCAAACTTCCTCACACTCATTTTAGGACTCACTGCACTAGGGTAAATGATTTTGTAAGATGTATATTATTCCAAGTGGGAGGTTGCTGCATTCATGACATCTCATCAGGCTTCACAAACACATGTATCAGGGGTTTTGTCGGGGTGGGTGGCACCAATAAAAAGGCGACAGTAGTGTTGGGTATTTGTTTGCATTTGTTAGGCAACAGGGTTGAAGGGGAAATAAGATGAATAAATGTTGTTGTTAGTTCATACATTAAAGGCTAGGGTGGCAGACAAAGCCATGGGCTGCCAATGAATGAACTCTTTATTCCACTTTTGTCAGCCTATTGCAGGAAAATGCTTGTACACACACACACAACACACACACACACACACACACACACACACACACACACACACACTTTCCATCCTCAGGTCCTTCACTCAGCATATTTTAGCATGTATATGAATCTCATGATTTTTAATGGCTCTAATTGGATATAGCTCATCGCTCTGGAGTGGGCTTTAATCTTTTGGGTGTCAGGGTCTCGCCTCACTCGCTGAACCAAAACAAATGAATCAGTACTTGTCACCATTTAACTCATCCGTGTTCATGCACCTCCCCTCTTCTATCTCCAGAAGTGGCACGCAGAGGACCATTTTCAAAATAAATGCAGTGTGAAAAGTGGTATGTTCATATTTGCAAGAGTGGAAATAATGAATTTCCTGCCCATATCAGTGTGACTGAGTAGCCTTTTGTATAGTTTTTGAAAAGCTATAGTCAGGAATCGAGTGTGTTTTGACTGAACAATTTAACGTGGAGCATTTTATTTGCAGTATTTTGGATTATTGTGCAGGTTTAGAGGCTGACCAAGTGTTTTGTAGGAAATTTGTTTTGTGTTCTTATATCTTCTCATAATGTATTTACAATATATTATCCTATCACATTGTGAAATGATGTCTTAAATTGAAATTCAGTCAAGTAACTGATTGATTATTTTTCCCATTTAAAGATCCTATATTGGAAAATATTGAGAATTTTTGGATATAAAGCAGGTCAAGGTGATAGATATATATATATATATATATATATATATATATATATATACATATATATATATATATATATATATACATATAAATTGTGAAAGTATCAAACGCTCAATCAACAGAGAAATGCACACAACTATACTATATATACAGTAGGTAGAAAGTGATGCTGCAATGTCGTTATAGTCATTCCCCGGCTGCAGTGACGGTGCTGATGCCGAAGACCCAGAAACGCTGATCAATCAGAGCAGACTGGGCTTTTTTGGGACGAGGACTTGAAGAAACAGGCGCTAAAACAGAGCGTTTCAGACAGAGAGTGAATATAGGTATATTCAGACAGAAAAAAAATGTGACAAGAGTGTTTTTCGAACATTAAAGCATTTAAACATGTTTTAGTGGAAACCCAAAATACAAGTATGAACCTGAAAATGAGCATAATATGGGACCTTTAAGAAAGTCATAATTCAGTTAAAGCTTGGTGTTATTTTGATGCCAATTGGTGCACTCAGCGCTGCCTCTGTTGTCCTCAACATCTTGTTTTTCCATCAAATGTCTGCCTGCTTTCTGCTCTGTGTTTGTGTCTCTGTGCACTGCCGTGTGAATGTGAAGCCAGGTTTGGCTGGAGAAGTGAGACCATTAGTATGTTCACACCATATCAGAGCTTCTCTTCTCTGGCCAGATGGAGGAAAGTTAAGCCTTCTTCCTTCTCCTCAACAAACCCCAAGTATAAAAAAAGAGTCATGACTTTCCTGTAGAAACATGTCTTTGTCTTGGTAGATGAGTTTCTTTTCATACTGAGGCATCACACACAGTACTACAGCATGATCATTAGTTATCCCTGATGGGCTGTAGGGACATTTGTTCTGTCATAGAAAGATTTGCGAGAATCAAGCATGGATTTCCTTGATTATTTGTAGTAGGCCTGCAGGAATCGATTACTAAAATAATCAATTGCAGTCCTATCGAGAAGTCGGATAAGCAATAATTTTGCTTTATAGTAAACAGCAAAAGTAAATATACAAAACAGGGGGTTTCCTTTTTAGAAAAGGCAATATTTTATTGCCCTAAATTGCATACAATGACAGGGATAGATATAAATATTTTTTAGCACTGGCTGCATGGGAATTTGGAGGATTTTTAGTAATCAATTTATTCGAGATACTCGACGAATGGTTTCAGCGCTAATTTGCAGTCCTTATTGATTCACCTGACAATCCTCAACCCTACAAACCGCAAGCATCTATCAGACTAGTAGCCAAAAATATCCCACCTTTGTTGCCTTTTCTTATTTTGTATCACTCTTATTAGTTTATTCTTTCTTTACAAACTTCAAAATTGTTGCTGCCTCTGTGCCCACTTTCCCTCGTCTGGCTATCACAAGACCAAGCTCAATCTTATAAAATTGAACATCAATCTGGGGAGTCTGCTCTGTATTTTCTACTGCACAAGAGGCGTCATCAACGGGCATAGTTCAAATGACTCTGTACGCAATTGGATAGTCCTTCAGCCAATCAGACCAACGATCCAGGTGACGTATAGTGACAGTAGCATCAACGCGTTGCTGCGATTTGGTGGCCGCGATGTTGAATGTAAAAAAAAGCTGCTTGCCGTCGTTTCTCTATCATCATCGTGTTAAACCCACCAATAGCGCGTCAGGTGGATAAGCCAGTTTGTCATTGGTCCCCCCAGATTTGTAACAGAAGCAGGATAGAAAAATTTACAGGTTTCCAACCTGAGCTGCAGGGCAAAATCAAATCACCGGCAGATTGACAATTTCCCCTGAGAGATTAATAACTCATCTTATTTCACCTCCCCTTTGAAATAGATGAACAGAAGCGGTGGCAGACACTTGGCTGCTAGAAAGAAAAGACCTGGTGCCGCCACAGCTGACCCCTCACTGTTCTTAATTCACTAAGCCATTGAATTGGGGTGACGTGGGTGCAATGTGTGTCAAATGGGCGGTCATGTTGCTATACGATCCATAGATTGGGCGGTAAAATATCGGGCAGAGTGATGGGTCAGGTTACATCCCCACTGTGAGATATATACAGTATATATGACGGAGAGAGACAGTGTGGGAGGAGACCTGTGTTTCTGTAAGGAGAAAAAGAAACATTCTCACTAGCTGCAGATACATGAACATGTCGGCATGCATTAGTGGACATTTGCTTGTAGAAATACTGTATGTGCTGACACACAAGACAGCAGCACTCTGTGCAAAATCGAAATAAACCCAAGCACCGCTTGTCAACTTTCAGCGGCGTAGTTTTATGTAAATCCAAGCTGAGTAGATAACAGAACTCAAGCAAGTATTTATGTTCAAAGAATGCATTATCCAAAGTGATGAGGACAGTTTTCGAGAGGTCGTCTCCTGCTGGAAAATACTCAAGACGCCTGTGTGTGTGCCATCCCCTGAAAAGAAATCTCTGTTCTTTTCTAATTGCTGCTTCCCAAAAAGCCGCTCGCTGACAGTTTCACATCAAGTTTGACAAAAACAGCAGGGAGTAGAGAGGAAGTGGGGTAGACATGGTGATGAAGGGGTAGAGAAGACAGGAAGGAAGAATGGGGGAAAAAAGAGGGCGAGGTTGAATCGGAACGTCATTATCGCTACCTTCCAGGGAAGTTCTGCCAGCGACAGTTTTTCCCTGAATCTCCCGGTGCTTTAGCATCGTCTCCAGCAGGCTGTAGTACTCGTGATTGGTCTTAAGACCACTTTTTGAAGGTCTCGGTTTTTCTCGCAATTGACCGCATTTTTACTCGGCCTTTCTCGGATAAGACCATAACTTCACTAAATTGCCTGTGTATTGTCTGATTTGTGTTAAAACATGAATATGCAACCAATAACTTGACTCATAACTAATTTGAAATGTGTTAATGTAAACCCTCCACTCCCCACCCACTTTACACACTCCCATAACCCTCGTGTTGTCTTCCCGTCGCAATTGAAAATCAACTAAAATGTTTTAATTTTTGTCCATTTTTCCAACATGTCAACTTTTACTCATTACTATTTCAAAAACACTTTAGTGTTTTTTTTCAAATGCTATAAAATTAAATAAGACCAAAATTAATAAAAGCAGAGATTTGTACTTGCCAAAGAGCGTGTGGAATCAATCATGTTATTTTGGGTAGTTAAAAAGAATGTCTCGGGCTTGTCTCGGTCTTGATACAAACTGCTCTTGGTGGACTTGGTGGTCTCGGTTTCGGTGGTCTCGACTACAACACTAGTTTCTAGTGTCAAGAACACTGCAGTTCCCTCCTTTATTAGCTTCTATGCCTTTATGCATTGTCTTTATTAATCCTAAACACTGTTTTAAACACCACCAACACTGTCCTACACTGTACCTTCTGTTCTACTGTATTAATCAAGACAGCCATGTGGTCCACTCCTACCTTTGTGGATACAAATTGTATGGTAAAGAAAACATAAGATGAATGCATTTATTGTGTTATCAAACAAGAATAATTAAAAGAATACTTCATCTAAAACTAATTTGGTTTAATTTTAGTTGATAAAACCTTTGAACCTTGCTTTTAGGGCATGGGTTAAAATAATAGATTTTCCAATCATTATGTCCGGTCTTTGTTTGAGTGATCTGAAATTGATTAAAAAAAACAGAAACTGATCTTTTAATATATGCCTTTTCACAATGGAAGTATAGGTAAAGCACTTTAAACAACATTTTAGGGGTCAATTTATAAAAATATGGTAAATGCTTGATTAGATCTGCTAAACGTGGCAACGTAGAGGAGTGGGGATTGGTTAGGGTTAGGATAAGAATAATAGGGTAAGCCGGGGCGACCTCTAGCTCAGAACGTATAATGGAATCACTATTGGTTAAAAAGTTTACTCTAGTTACCTGTAGGGAGATTGATGGTTCGTAATTGCCCCATAGGATAGCATTGCAGCCCATTTTGAGGCTGGAGGATGCAGGGCTCCCGCTCAATACTAGACCAATTTAAAAAATGGTTGTCCCCATTAGTAACTTAGACAATATATGTGGAAATAGGGTCCAGGTTGAAAAATACAGAAGTTCCCCTTTAATTAGTGAACTTTAGAGGTGATATTTTGAATCTTTGGACAGATCCTAGCTGTTTCCCTGTTTCAGAAAAATGGCCTTCCCAAGATGTCAAGCATTTTCTTCATCTGAGCAGTTTTTTCTTTCTCTTTTGGCGTACTAGAGCTGTTGTCCATAATTGTTTTCTGTTCTAGGGATTTTGTAGCTCCCAGGTTATTAAGACTAAATGAAGCCTTGTATTGCAGAAACAAGACCCAAACGTTTGTTGTTGTTGGGTGATGAGTTGCTCTTTGCCAGTACAGCGCCATAGTCAACTTTAGTGGTAGTTTGATAAAAGGTTCTTAAATTGTTGTTTTGCCAAGCTTGTAATTACATCTGACTCTCTTCATCATACTTTATCTTACCATCATCACACTTCATGCCAATTGCCAATGCCAACTGAGCATCCATAGAAGGTGAAGACCATGGGGTGTGGTTAGGGGCTCCAGGAAAAGCAAATGGACCTTAAGTTGAGATTGTTTTGTCAAACGGTACGTTCTTTTTGGATGATATTGTTAAAAATAACTTTCCGTTCAGTTGTGTACCACACATCTCTAGCCCTGGAATAATCACAAGCCATTCGTTACAATCTGTTTGGTTGCCATTGGTTCATAAAAGTTTGACCCTGCCATCAGTCTCAGTGGGACTTTTTTTTTATCAATACTGTCTCTGACTCTGAGGCCTCTGGTGGCTTCCACCTGCACACTCCCACTCTAACAAACAATGTGTAAATCCTTGTCTAAACATACTCTACGTAGTGGGCCAAAACAGAACAGTAAGTAAGTAAGTAATTAATAGGATTTGTGGGTGGTTTAGTTGCTGTGTATATTTGCATGCATAGTTTTATTGAAAGAACAAACAGTACCTAACAGAGTATCCATTACTGTGGTTTAGGAATCATGTACTGATCTTAATTTTAAGCCCCAGTAACCACAGACAGACTCTTGGTTTTTTATTTACAATTTCTTATGGATTTTCTGTCCATTGCATGCACTAACAAACCAATTACTTAAAAGATGGATCCACATGCTGTTGTTGTTGTACCCATCATCAAGCATTTCAGGAAGACATTGTATCATTGCTGCAGAGATATTGTCAGTCATGATAACATTGCAATGAGCTCAGGGCTGCCATTTAAACACCCAATCAATGGGTAAGCTACAGTAGCACAATGGAAATCGAGGAATAAGATTGTGTGGTCGATATCCAAGCTCACTTGCCAGAATAACGTACAAAAACCACCAGCAGGAGAAGGAGAGGGGTGTTAATGAAAGATGGTACACTAAAAAAGACAATAAGTGTTGCATTAGTTGGTGACTGATTACAAATTATCCTAATTATCTTCAGTCCCCTGACATGCATTAGACCTCACCACTGGGAATTGTCTGTTCCCTCCATCTCATTTTCCCCACCGTGAATCATTACATTATATGTTTTTCTCTTTTATTGGCTCTCTCCTTTCCTCTATTTTCCTTTTGTGTCCTCTTGTTTACGTTCCTTCCCTGTCCTTGTTTCCTGTTTGGAATGGGCCGATTGCTTGGCCTCTGCTGTTGCTGCGTGCAGATTTTCCGAGAACCGCCCGTCCAAAACAGCTTCACACATTGCACTTCCTTGAGTCTTAAGCAATACACCTGCCATGGATGGGCGTCATTTGCTAACACCGAGCAATTTGGGACCAGGCTATTTCTGGAAACAAAAGCATTCCGAAAGTTGCATCACTGATGTTAGCAATGTTTGAGTTTGGTTTGCACACTAATATTCCAATATTATTCAGAATATGACAATATTTGGAACTTACAGGTCATGTGAACAGCCTATTCCACTTGCGAATTCTGAATATAACATTTTTTGAATAAGACATGTCGGATATACAGGTATTATTCAGGTTGTGGTACCCAAACAAACCAGCCAACAGTTTGCAGGGCAGGTAGAGATGAGAAACACAACTAGACTTTTAAACATTATGAAAGACTTGGCTATCAACAGGTTGTTGGATATGTCCAAACATCAGTGACCTTTTCAAGATGGTGGTTGAAGAACTGAAAGAGCAACGCTGTGTTCGCAAAGTCCACCACCAGTGGAAAACTTTGAAAAAATCCAATTTTGCACAGATGCATGTAAACAGGAGCATTAACGGAATATTAACTTTCATTAGCAATGTAAACTCAGTCGGAATAAGGGCAAAAAACTGAATATTATGTGCATGTAAACATAGTCAATGTAACATCTCCAGTCTCTCTTTCTTCATCTGTTCTTTAATGTACTGTAGCGAGCGACGCAGGGCTAACTGTACCCAGAACTCACACTCAATGCACTTTGGGATTCTCAGCTGCAAGTGTGAAGTCAATAGGAAGAGTGATTGTAAAGAAAATCTAAGGACAGACAGACAGACAGCCCTTCTTCTAGTTAAATATTTATGAGAGCACTGTTATCTCCTGCATCTGTTTTTGTTAACAGACATTGTCCTAGTGTGTGTGTGCATGTGTGTGTGTGTGTGTCTGTGTGCAAATGTCATAAAGGATCTAGGAAGTGTTTGATTGATAGTGACATGCAGTGACAGCGTCTCTGAGTTCAACCAGGCGTCCACTATTCCAGCCGCAAGCTAAAGCCAATTTGGAAGTACCATCAGACAGCCCAGGATCCCCTTCAAAAACCTTCTTATTTAGCCTTCTTTTAATGTTTTTTTGTAGAATTTGAGAGTAAAATTATAGAACAAACCAACATAGTGTCCTAGTTAGTTTTGAGCCATGCAAAAAGATGTCAGTTTCTATAGAAATCCATAGGAAAATGACCTTGCTTCTCACTTGTACCTTGATTACCTCAATACACATTTTTTTAATGACTTTACACAAAACCTTATAATAGCTGAATATTTCCTCAGTGAGGAAAAAGTTAATGTCAACCCCTGATTGTAAACAAAACAAAACACACACACACACACACCAGATTTGCAACAGGATGAAGACAGAGGTAGCAGAACACTGGATCATCCAGTGAATGATGGTCTAGTTAGCAGCAGTCTGAGTCATTCCTACATCCTGTTCAAAGGCAAACACAGTGTATCAGTTTGTCTCTGGCGTTGGTTTGGTTTGTATTAGGTCAAACTGTTCTTGTATTAATATTCCATGTGCTACTTTTTATGCACTTCCCTATTTTGTCTCGTTAGGATGTATGGATGTCATACTTTCCATCCTTTCCACATTAGCGTTATGGTTCTGACTGTATGACAAGGTCAAAGCCGCCTGCCAAGTTTTTGGCTGTACTCTGTGGACGTGTGCGTGTGTGTGTGTGCACATGTGTCAGAATCAATGTGTTTAATTCCTAAAATTTGGTTGCTCATATTTGTGGCTTTATAGATGATCTCAGCATTGCGTGCTTTGTGGGCTTGTGTTGATGTTGTGTGTGAGAGTGTGTGTGTGGGTGTTTGGAGCAGGCATGAGGCAGGTTTGGGGGGCAAGCGTGTTGCGGTGTAATATGGCCTTCCTCCAAAGCCCTTTGGCTGTTGAACTTTTATGGAGAGTCAAGCGATGCACAGACGTTCCAATCTACCCGTGCACATCACACACACACACACACACACACACACACACACACACACACACACAGCAGCAGCCTTCATTAGAAGTGCCACCAGTAGCCAAGCCTGCAGCCTGACACTTCAAAGAGCTCTCTCTCTCTCTCTCTCTCTCTCTCTCTCTCTCTCTCTCTACTCTGTGCTCACTCATTTTGGGGGCTTGTTTTCTTCCTCTTTCCCTTTATGGCTTAGCTTTATAATTTCCGTCTTTCCTCCACCATTTTTTTCCCGCTTATTTTCCTCCATTCTATCACGAGGACGTCTTATTCCCTCGGCTGAACCGGAGGAAACACATTTTGTGTGATGTTTCAAAGAAATACTTCACCAACAGCCGTCCTTTGTGTTCAACATACTAACCTGTATTTACACGTATCAGCCATGTGTCATATATCAGAGGACAAAACCGACGGAGTAAGACAGATGTAGGAAAAGATATGGCTGGATTCACTTTTCTTTAGCGTATCTCAATATCTCTTCTTTCTTTATCTCTGTTGTATCTTTCTTTGGTTTCTCTGGTTTATTCAGTTAGACACACAGAGAAGAGAGAAAGAGACAGATTCACTGGCGGAACTATTTGTCTCTCTGGGAGATGCAGTGGGGTAGCCCAGTCCCACTTGGCCGTAGACCAGATCCCAGATATTGATTGACCCTGGTGTGGATTGTTCCTAGTGAAATACAGCGCTGCAGACGGGTGCTGCGGCCCATGTGATACTCTAAGTGTTATTCCACGGAGGGAGAGTTTCATTGGGAGAGGACAGATTATGCATGTCATGACTCAGCTCTCAGCGGGCATTTCTGATGGATTTTTGTGCTCTATTCGCTCCGTGATGAATCGCAGTTGTGCATGATAACAAGCCTGGCAAGGCGCAAACCAACGTCCCAGATGTGTAGAGATGAAGAAGTGATGCAGTGGAGCAGAAGCCAGTTTACAAATGTTCTTATGAGCACAATAGAGTTGAAAATGAAATGTGTCAACAGAACGTGTGAGTGTGAGAGATGAATATTTCACTCCAGTTTTTGTGTGTTGATCCTGATCCGGGTTCACCCTTGATCCAATGGCCATGTGGTCTCCAGCTGTGTGTATTCTTTCACAACATCTCTGTCGTAGAAAAAAACTCAGGGAGACCCCAAATGAGTGTGTGTGCATGTGTGTCAGTGTGTCTAAAGGGGGGGTAACCCTGTGACATGCTTTAACTTTGTTCTTTCATTGCAAAAGCATTACGTGCTTTGCTTTGTCGCTCTTATCCCGCTCTTCCACTCCCTTCTCTTATTACCAAAAGTTTTCTCCTTTCTCTCTCTTGCATGCACACACACACCCAAACACACACCCAAACACACACACACACACGAACACACATATGAACACACACCTTGGGGTATTAATAGTTCTGCTAATTGTGCAGAATGTTTAATGGAAAGCCTGTGTCCATATGAGTGAGGGAAGGAGGAGAAAATGGCTCCCAATTAACTCAACTTTGAAACTTTGGCCACTGTTCCCCCTCTTTTTCTAGAACATTCTCCCTCTCAGCCCCCAGCTAGGAGTGTGTGTGTGTGTTGGTGTGTATTGGTGTTGGGGAGTGTGTATTTGCGCATGAGCTTGAGGGTCTGGCACTAAGACGACCAATTAAAACCAGTGCCGGCAGCAAAGGACCAATGGGAGCAGGGCGCCAATGCACTTTTCCACCGTCGACGTGGTTAACGCAAACCAGATGCAGTCGGGCAGTGTGTGTGTGTGTTTGTGCATTTGTGTTTGCTAAAGCTTCTTTGCTGATACACACTTTCTGCGTCTGCATGTAACAAACTTTTTTACCTTTTTGGAAAAAGAGATGCAGAGCTTGCAGATTTGTTTGTGTGAGAATCCAAGAGTGTAAGGAAGGGTCGGAGAACAAAGATGCGGTAAAAGAGAGAAGAATTTGGGATGATTTCCTCTCAGCTATCCTCTAAGAACCACAGAAGGCCCTCTGATAGATCACACACTCATGTTGCATTTACTGAGCATTGTCCCGGACTTATGCAGAAAATGGTTTCTGACACTCTCTGTCACAAAACATCATCCTGGAGTGTGGTTGCATTAAAATCCAGCCTTATGCACATTAGATTTGATATTGCTTTCCTCCAAGGTTTTCAAAGTCCTTTCATGAAATGAGGTTTTTTTGAAGCCGTGTACAGCGGGAAAGTGAATAAAAGGCCTGAGTTCTGAAATCCTATAAGATTTCAGAATGTGACTTTCTGCATTGGCTGCATACTTGCTGGAGTGTGTAGGTGAATGCCCAACTGAAAAATGCTGCATTTGGTGCATCTGAACACAAAGCAATTAATGCATGAAATTGAACCACTTCTTCTCAAAGTCATCTGTATCAGCTATGCTTGCAGCACGAGTCAATGTCTTTTTACAGGCTGTTCTCATGAACCATTCTTACAGATACTGTAGCTACAACATGTAACTAGTAACTGTAATTTGTATGTATTTCACCTATGAATTACTGTATTGACCCCACATGTCTCACGTAGCTTTCCCTTAGCCAAAAACTGCAAGGAAAAATGAAACTTAACTAACGTTATTCCAATAAAATGCATGTGTGGTTGCTTTTTGCCAAAAATGAGTTTTTTCAAGAAATAGATAGCATAGCTTATATTTCTTTTATAATGCAACAAACTTGTTTTAAAACATTCAAGCCATTCAAGCTAATTAAGACTATCAGCTCCACACAACTCTCTCTGTATTTCTCAGCATGGCTATGTTCAGTAGACTGTGGCGTCTGGTGAAGAGTCCGTCATGTTTTTTAATCCTCCGTGTCCTCCTTGGCTACAAGTAACAGCGTGGACAGGGGGGGGTGCGCGATCACGGAAGGCTTGTGTCACGTGGATGCAACAACAGCGTTGTTGTCATTGCTTGGAATTCCTCATGGGGGGCGGACAGAAACTACGCACTGTAGTTTTAATTGATTATTAATCAGTCAACATTCTTATTGTCTTATTATTGGTTAAAACTATGTATTATTAACATCTCTGCTCGGTCCACCATTTCAGTCCAAACAGAAATGTCTCTTCAACAATTGAGTTTAGTGCATTGGGAAAGCCGATCCTAAAACATTCCAAATGATTTGTGAGAATTGTGAGAAGCCTAACTTATCTTGAAAATAACAATATATGGCATGCCAAAACCCTAAAGGGAGTAAAAGTCAAGAAGTTAAAGCTGACTCCTGAGCTTTAGATTTCATATCAAAATGATACCCATGAATGCTAGGAAATTATACGCTCTCAACTTTTGTGACAGCAGTATTTTTGGCAGGATAAGAGGTAAAGGCTGCACTCTTTAGTTTTGCTGCCGTGCTTTAGTTTAACTGAGACTATATATATCAGACGCCTGGAGAGAGTATCTGACTTCCCTCCAGACATGCAATTTGACCCAAGATGGTGTCTGGAGATGCTTTCAGCACTAGGGTACTTTGAGAGTGATTCAAACCCCCCACCCACCCCCCTCCCCACTCTCTCTCTCACACACACAAACATGCACAGCAGCTGTATGATGGCAGCAGGGCAGCCAAGGTTGAGATGAAGTGGATCAATCTGTGCATGTGTGTTTGTGGATGTGTTTGCCTCTTTCTCTTGGTTTTTATGAGTCGTGTCATAGTCTGACAAACAGAAAGCTGGTTCTGATTACGTCCACAATGATTTTGTTTCACTGTCTTGTCTTTCAAAGTGTTAGCACAGATTTCTTCACAAATAACGCAAAAGAAAACGTTATCTTACACCAATGATAAAAAACAAAAACAGAATCCTCTTGGGTCCGAGTTGGAGCGAGGGAAGGAAAGCATTCATGGCAATAAAGCGGCGGACTCTCATGTGATAGCTGAGAGAATGATGCAGAGAGGGATGGACAGAAAGAGACAGGCGTTGAAAAGGAGGGAGAGGGGATGAATGGAGACAGAGATAGAAAGTGACAGTCAGACAAAAGCGGTGGAGGGACTTCTGTGAATTAAAGACGGAGACAAGAACCTAGACCTGCAAGAGTGAAAATGTGAAATGAATGAAGAGTGAAATGATGGGCCCTATTTTCACCATCTAAGAGCAAGGCGTGAAGCGCCTGGCGCAGGTGCTTTTGTTAGTTTAATGGTGGGAAAAAAGGGTCCGTGCGCCAGGTGCTTGATTTAAAATGGTTGTTCTTAGTGTCTCCATTAATACATAGGCGTGTTTTGGGCGTAATATGCAATCAACCAATCAGAGCGTCATCTCCTATTCCCTTTAAAAGCCAGGCCATGTGTGTGTGCTGTTGCGTGTCCCTGTGTGTGTGTAACAAGCATAGTGTGCTCACATTGTGCATGAGCCTAAGCGCATTTTACTAATGGAATACTTTGGAAGTTTCTCAAGTGTGGAGAGTTTGCATTACCACCTTCTCACGAGAATGGTGTCCATCCAGTGGTGGAAGATCTTTTACTTAAATAAAAGTATACTGTAATACCACACTGTTATTTTGATTTATAATAAAACGTAGAAACTACATATGTTTTTGCGCAAAAATCTTAATTTGTAAAGTAACTGTGTGTGTTTCCTGTTCGATAGTTTTACTACATTATTTATTTTATCTGATTACAATGCGAGGAATCATAACAAGGTACTCAATTACATCAGGAAGTCTTCACAGGCAACACATTCTCCCTCCCATCTCGGTCAGGTGCCTTTGTCGTTGTCATATAACACACGCTTGGCCGGGATTATTGGTGTCCCTTTTGATGCTGTTGGGTTAAGGAAAGGGTCGTGGGTGGGCTTATGATTCCGTGACATGCGGGAAGAATGGGACAGTTAAGGACCCAGGCGGGACACAAATCCTGCTCTCCTGGGTGAAAGTCCTGTGTTTGACCCATCCGCCCCCCCGACCAACCTCCCTACATGGACTTTCCCCCTTACATACTACTCCCTAAACCCCATCTAGATGCTGCTTTCCCCAGTACGTTCAACACACATGATGCAATGAAAAAGGTGCCCTGCCTTTTTCATTGCATCAGCCAATGTCCAAACGTCTGTATTATACGCGTTCAGAGTGACAACGGGTTGTCACAGGTGGTGATTGCCAAACACCTGCAGTCAGTAACAGTTTGGTTTCATGTTACCACTGCAGCAACGGAGGCAACTGTTAAATCAGGGAATATATCTACTGAGATCCAGGCAGGAGTTGTGGCTCTCACATTATCATCCGGACTTGGGATCTAGAGATGCATAGAGGCTTTCGCTTATGGTATCAAGCTTAGTTTTCCAAGCAACTGAGCAGAAGTATGCTGTGGTTGTGAGCTGATTTAAAAAAATGTTAAAGGCAAACACACCAACAGAACTGAAAGAAAGAGTCTTCCAGTCGCATGCAGCTCTCTCCTTTCAGTTTATTAGAGTTTCCGACATGTATGACAGTAAATCCCAAAGGTTTATGGGAATCCTCTGTTAATCAGGATTCACCTTGCGCAAGCCGGATTTTATTTTGGGGAATCTGGCATTGCTGTGTGGAAACAAACGCTTGTTGAGTTAATGGAACAGAGAGTTTTAGTCTCCAAGAAGGTTTCATCCCTGCAGTGGTTAGGGTTACACGTCGGGCCCCTGCAGCTTTATACTTGCTGCCTCCACATCGCTGTTCCCTGATAGTTGCCCACACAAATTTACTACTTGTGTCAAAAAGACAGAAGACTGATTGTAGTGGTGCAGTAGCACATAGTATAAACATTGGCAAATAGTAACTGATACTGTAACCTGTAGGCCTTTTGGTTTGGCTGCAGCTCTATTAGAGACTGTCCTTCCCCGAATAGAAAAACCTAACACATTCTCACTCCCATCTCGTAAAATAAGGACGCTTGGTCAGGGGCCTTTGTCGTCTTTATTGACACTAAAAGTCTTCTTTAGCGTCTTATATTAACATGCTTGGTCTGGACTATTGGCGTCCCATTTGGCGCTGGTATGATAAGGAACAGGTCGTGGGTGGGCTTATGACGGAGAGGAAGACGAGTACCAGGACAATTCTGTCTCTGTTTCCATTTTTTTTCATACTGTAAACCGTACATTCTATGAAGCTACTTTGGGATGGCTCATTCATTTTTGTATTGAATTTCAGCAGCAGTAGAAAGAAAATGCAGCATTTACTAAACCCAACAAAACAAATGTAGAGAGGCTTCAAGAGAAACTGCAGTGTAAAACACAAGCAAATCAATACAATATACTATTATCTATTTTATAAAGGCAGACTTGACACATTAAATAATGTAGTTTCTGTAATTCCACCTGATATTAGTGTTTGTTTGACATTGGGCTATGACTGACTAAATGTTCCTCTTGGGAGAGATGTTAGTGTTTTGGAAGAATTATGGGATTTTGTTTGCTGTGTGTTGGTAGACATAGAGTATTGTGTTAGTGTATTATTGTATTTAGAAAATTAGTGTTGTTGTTTAGTTTGTTATTTTGAGCATAAAGTTAAATGTTTTGCCAGTTGTGTGTTTAAGAGTTTAAGAAAATAAAAGTATTACAGAAGTAGTAAAGTAAGTATATAAAAGTATTGAAGAAATTGTCATAACAATCGTCAAAAACTGTAAAATGCTCCTGTGGGTCGTGTTACACAGTAGGAATAAACTACCTATATTGTCGACTTGTTGTTGGGAGGACTTGTTGCTCTATTAAACCTACCTTGATGTTGAAAGAAAGAGTTATTAACCAAACATGGAATGCATGCTGATAAAGCGTGAAGCGATAAAATAATGGTGGCATTTTGGATCTCTTTTTTCCTAAAATAGCGTTAGCTATGTGGAATTCTGATTGTGTGTGTGATCAATGGCCTACTCCATCGGTTTACCTCTGAATGAAGAGATGCAGAGATTAAAGCACTCCTTCCTCTCCTACCTAACCAGAGAAAGAGAGTGAGATAAGTGTCTGATAGAGGGATGTAAAGTCCCAAAGGAGAAAAAGTGGACCTGCAGCTTAATAAGAACCCTGGCTCTAATGCAAATGGGAATTGATTACGGTTGTCTGAGTGTCAGGAGATACTTATCTTTGACAGGAGGAGAACGTGTGTCTCTGTATGTGTGGGTGTGTGTGCGTGGGTATGGATGTGTGTTTATCTTTTGTCTATATCCTATGGTAAATACTCTGTCACTTCCATCTTGTCACTTTATGAACAATCTAATTATACTGTTGTCAACGCTGATGGGTTTTTAAATGTTTTTTCTTGCTTACATGTACATGATTTTTTAACAATTCCTCCTACACTGAGGACCACCAAAGGAAGCATGGATGCATGTGTGATTGCAACACAATTTCACACACAGCGCGTCAAGAAACGACAATTGGTCTGGTGCCTTTTGCGCAAAAAGTCTCCTTTTACCATCTAACCCTTTGGCGTCAAATTTAGCCGCCCTTGGATGGGACTTTTGGCGTCACTTTATGACGCTCCAAGGGGCCCTGTGTGACATTCAGCCGAGGCTGTGGAGCAGGGTTGAAGTGCTGATCGATGTGTACCATTGTGCCACTGCAAATAAACAGGGATCTCTGCCCCCTACATAGAGACAGTACAACACCATCGCTTTAGAGTGTGTGCCTGCAAGCAAAGCATTGATGAATATAATTATGTAGCTAATTAGTTGTACACATTGAAAACATGCATCACTGGTACCAAATATGTACAAATGTACAAAACCAAACTGCAGTAATGAGGCAGAAATGCTCAAAATGATAATCACTATGATGGCCATGGCCCAGAGCTTTAGTTAATATCAGCATGACCTTTTAATGATTCGTAAAATCGATCTTTATGAAACATTCTCGGTGGATTAACATCCAACCACTCATTCAAACCCTGTCCCCATCTTTTTTTATCCCTTAAAGTCAACAGCCCCTTAAAAGTTGACAAAGTAGCCTTCAGCTCTCATTTGCAGACAGATCACTCATTAGGAGCTCCATTAGTGTCTTGTGTTGTGTGATTCCAGTGAATTAGCTGCAATCAAGCCATTTTACTGATGCTAATCTGAAACAACTTAACGGGGTTAGCCTAGCTGCTGCTGGCACTCCAGTTAAGAGTTGTGCGAGCCACTTAAACAGCCCTCGCTTTCAAACGCCACCATTCAATAGACAATTGCTGGGTTACATGAGGAAATTGGTTGCTTAGATGTTCTCATGTTGCTATGTACATGGACAGCAGGAGATTAGCATGTGGCCAGTTGGGCTTTTCACTTGATTTTAACTGGACTGTTTTCATAAGCACTGCCTGTTAACAGAGTCCAGATGATTCTGGACGAAGTCACGGGAAATTGATGTGATTTTGTCTTCCATTACATTGTTACTGTTAGTCAGTGCTCATTTCACTCACTTTCATTTAGCTTTATACCTTTATACAAAGTGTGTTTCCTGTGTTATGTTAAATCATGCAAAAAGTCAGTGCCTTTGGGGTTTACTAAATAATACAAGTCAAATGTATTAACACATTAATATGAACTATGAATGGAGTAGTTTCGACATTTTGAAAACAAGCTAATGTGCTTTCTCATCTTACTTGAGAGGATGTTTGGTCCTCATGAGGACAAGACAGCATCCACACACACACACACACACACACACACACACACACACACACACACACACACACACACACACACACACACACACACACACACACAAGCTTGATGCAGTTATCTGGCTCTAATGCAGGGCATTAATAGTTATTATCCAACGGCTGGTATTTACTCAGCACCCATTAGATCTGATTGTTAGCCTATGTGGCTAATTAGCATTCCCCAGCTGGCTCTTTCACTCTGTTATTAGGCTCCACCAGCCACAACACTGACAAATGTACTTGCAATGTGCATCAAACCTGACGCCGACATCCATGTTTAGCTCCATGGCTGTTAGCAGCCCCGCTAATCATATTTCACACAAACTTACAAGTTTTTAAGGCTGGTTAGAATCAATCCTGGTCTCTTACCCTCAGGTATCACATGTGTCATGAATACATAGATTATCTTGATATATACATCAAGGAGAGAAAATATAATACATAAACTCCAGGTTTTATACACTACCTAGTCTTACATTACCAGACCTATCTCCACAGCGCTGCCGCACGGTCTAACGACGGTGGTTATTTTGATCTATTGATTCGTCAACAGGGATACGATTTTCTCGTTTATTTCGTGGTGGTCACCACGAAATGTACAACCGCCGCCAGGACACGATCCGCTGTCTCTGGGGGACGCAACAACGGGGAAGTGAAACTGATTGAAATGAAACTGAATGAGAGTTCTTTGGACAGAACCGCGAGCCGTTGCAAACGCCACGCAGGAAGTGGAAGGGCCAGAGCATCCGGTCTGAATATAAAAACACCCTGTGGGGACTCCCGATCATGTGTCACATCACTACACTATACACTAAACTAAAACACAGCCACATATGTTTGATCCATTTTCTTCATGTCTGGACTGAATTGAAGAAACCATCTAACTATGTAAACTACTTATTTTTATGATAGAAAGAAAAAAATCCAGGAAAAATAAACAGAACAACTAAATCTGCGAGTAGGGCAAGTTCCGGCTCCATCTATACCTCTGTGGGTCATTACGCAAAAAGCTCATTTTTTCATTTTCGTATTGAGGCTTCTGGGAAATTAAAGTTCCCTTAATTTATTTAGCTAGTGAACAAACTCGTGAAACAGTTATATCGTCATGTAATTCATTAATAAATACCAACTATTTCAGTTGTTGTTAGGTTTCGGAGAATGGCGGATGCAAAAACAGAGAAGGTAGGCAGTGGAGTGGGTAATAATGAATTTAATTCCAAACCAAAAATATCCAAACAAAAGGAGACCTGGAAAGAGCAGGCAAAAAGAAGTCCAAGAAGAAAAGGATGTCCACACAAAACTAGAATTAACAGCAGCCAGGAACCCCAAACAAGGAAGATAAACTAACACACAATCCAAACTGAAAACACTCCAATGATCTGACAATGATCTGACAGCGGACAAGGGGAACACCAAAAATCCAGAGGGTAACAAGGTAACAAGAGGCAGGTGACACAAGGGCTGGGAAACAGGTGGAAGACATCAGGTAATCACAGGAGTGGGAAAACACAGGAAGTACAACTAAAGACAAGACAGCACAGAAAATCTAAAGTAAACAGGAAACTGAACACACAGACACAAGAGACAGAAACCACAACTAGACAAGACAAGGGAGCAACCAAGGACTAAAACATAACACAATCACAAAGACGAAATATATAACAAAAAAAATACCAAACCATAACAATTATAACTGTAATGGAATACAGTTACTCATAATTTGTATTGTGAAAACGTAACGCCTGTATTCTGTTACTCCCTAACACTGGGTATGACGCATGGCAAGCGATGGACAAAGGCCACGCCACAGCTGGAACGCGGCACATCTGCGCTTGGTGGAATTCCGGGGTTAAAGCTTGGGCTAAAAAACTTCTTCTTAACCCTTGTGTTCCCTTTTTTCAACACTTTTGACGCTTTTTTTCAATGTTTGTCACTTTTTTTGACGTTTTCAACACTACGTAACACTAACTTACTAACTTTAGTTTTACAATTATTTTCGGAATTTATGGTCAATAAACCTCATTTATAGGAAATGATACCTAATGTTTGAGTTAGAAAAGCAGAAATTAGGAATTATTTAGACTAAAATTAAAGGAATGGATGTTGATGATAATCACAGACTGGAATATGTCAACTTTTACTCAATACTATTTCAAAAACACTTCCATTTGTTTTTTCACGTGCTATAAAATTGAAAGAGACACCCAAAAATTAATGAAAGTAGAGATTTGTACTTGCCAAAGAGCATTGTGTGGAATCAATCATGTTATATTGGGGAATTAAAAAGAACATTGAAATAGGAAAGCTAATGTTTGAACGTCCAATGCCAACAATTTACTAAAGACACTAGCATAATATCTTACTTCCAGGCACTGGAAGTCCAATATTAAAAGTAATTAGCAAAGACTTCAACTTGCTTCAGTTTCAGTAATGTAACACAGCTAAGAAGATCTCCGTTGAATTTGAAAGGGATGTTGTCATTGGCTGGAGTTGGATTCGGGCATGGGAGCCTGAAAACGGTGCATTAAAAAAACATATTCAATATGAGAACAAAATATCATGCTGGCAGTTTCATTACGCAAATATTGATTTCACTGACCATTGTAAATGCATTAAAACTCAATCTTTTCCAACCCTCTTCTTTTCTTTGTCCCTTTCCACACACTTCACACACTCTTCCTATCCATCTCTCAACAGAGCTGTTGTGTTTTGAGGCTCCCATCTTGTTTATTTCCTATTGTTTGGATTTTCCTCCGAAGCTGAAGCTATCCCCAGCTCTCTCTCTCTCTCTCCATCCATCTTTATTTCCATCCACCTCTTTATTTCCCCTGGAGCTTACTGGTGTTCCCTCATTACAGGGGCTTGCCGGCAGCTATTTCCCGCTGCACTACTCTGTGAGGTCTGTGCACGGATTAGATGTGACTGTGTGTGTGTGCTATTGGGTGTGTATTTGAATTTTTTTTTGCTCAGTTGGCAGAGAAAATATGAATTATTTCCAGCGCTTTTCTTAATGTTCTCATGTAGGAAGATGTATTTGAAGATTTGTCTTAACTTGAAAAGCAGACTCTCTTTTGCAAGCAAAGACAACTGTAACCCCTTAAATAAAAGCATACAACCCATCTAGGCATGACTTGACTACTATTAAATTCCATCCTAGTCTTTGAAAAAAGCTTTATGATCTGTTTAATTAAGAACGAAAGAGCCAATCAGAGCACCCATTGCTGCTTTAAAGACAAAGCCATTGGTCAAACTCTCAATTTTCGAGACACATGATATACCTGCTGCATCTCTGCATGTGTGTGTGTGTGTGTGTGTGTGTGTGTGTGTGTGTGTGTGTAATCACAGCCATATGTGTACACATTCCTGTACTGTACATAACATCAACACACTCTCAGCTCAAGATGCCCAAACAAAGAGATGCCGACTTCATCGCCATGGAGACCGGATCCTAGCCAGTAGGAAGGAGCAGCCTTCTCGGGAGTGTAAACATTTTCTTAGTTGTCATGGAGAAATGGACACTGTCTGGATGCCATGTATTTGTTCAGATTTTTATACCGTCTTTCACTGTGTATGTGTGTGTGTGTGTGTGTGTGTGTGTGTATTTGTCAGTGGTTGTGACCTTAGATTTGTTGCCTGAGGATGTGGGAAAGAGAGTGAGAGAAGGTCAGGGGTTTGGTGATTTAGTAAAACCGGCTAAATGCATGGCACTCACCGTGTGGTGCGCTTTTAGGTGAAGGAATGCTCCAGCAGACTCCACATGTTCTGGACTGTGGCGGATGTGGTTGGGCGCATATGCTAATGATGGCTTTGTATTGGCGCGTAGGACTGGGAGAGGGTATTTGGGGTTGCTGTTCAATAACTGTTTGTTCTTGCTTGGGTTTTGCTGCACACTTGAACTTTGTGACAAAGACATCACCGCCAGGCGAAGACTGTCAAAAGGAGCTTATGTTTGAAGATTTAAATTTGCTGTTGTTGCAGTCCCAAGTCCTTCTTAAGAGATGCTGTTTTCAAAGCCTCTATTCCTCTTTCCCTTTGTTTCTGTTTTGGATGTTGGAGGGAGCCAAACGACACAGACCTGGGATTTTTCTAAAGCTACAGAGAATGGTTTTACTCATCCAACACTTAATATCCACAATTCTTTAAGATTGACAAAGCTTTTAGAGTCACTGGGGTTTATGGGCTATTTCTCTCCCTTCCACAAACTCCTTGCTTACCTCGCTTTCCCTTTCTGAGAAGCTGTTGGGGCCTATGGCCATGGCTTATTTGCTCTGTATAATGGGCCACTCAGTGCCAGAGGATTGGCTTGGCTGTAAGAAGAGACCAGAGGAGAGGAGAAAGTGGAGTCAAGGGAGACAAATCAGAGTTCTGCTCAGGGAAGACTGTTCTGGGCCAAAGGATCCCCAGGTCTCTATTGGAATGACTATATGTTTGTGTTTATGTGTGTCCACATGCATGAATTAGTGGGCACAAGCGCCAGCCAAGCAGAGATTAAGGGATACTTTGAGTGCACTGAGAACCAGACAAAACTCAGAACACACCAGACGTTACACCATTCTCACAGCCCCACTTATAAACTATTAGACCGAGAGAAAGAGAGAGAGAACGTGTGTGTGTGTGTGTGTGTGTGTGTGTGTGTGTGTGTGTGTGTGTGTATTTGTATTACTTACATGGTAGGGACATACATTTACATTATGGGGACTATGGGGATTCGCTGGCCCCAATTAGGTAAACCATTACATTTTAGGGTTAAGACTTGGTTTGTGGTCTAGGTTAGTTAAGTTAGTTAAGATTAGGATTTAGGCATGCAGTGTGTATGTTAAAGTAAGGTTAAGTCTTCATGGAATAAAGATGAGGCATTTTCAAAGTCCTCCTAAGTGACGAAAACAGGTGTTTGTGTGTGAATTAAAAAATGTGTGGCGTTGTCCCTTTCTCATAACTTTATGGTGAAAATCAGCATTAAATGAACACATCAGTACTGAGTGTTTCCTTCTATCGTTGATACGGAATACCAAATAAAAGGTCTTACCATGGCTCAAGGAACTACCAGTTATCAGAGTATGCCTAATGTCACTTATCTGAAGCATTTGGTCCAATGACAAAGACCATCCTTAAATATACTCTATACAACCACCTGTTGACCAAGGTCCTGTAGTTACTGTACTGTCTTTTACTGAATGAATCTCCTCACAAACATGTATTTGACAAAAGGAAAACCATAATACAGTCTACAGGGGAAACCTTAAATCTTGTCTATGAATATGATTTTAGTCAAAATACCCAAATACTTAGTCCTTTTGTAACTGTAGCTCTAGTATAATCTGATGAAACTTAAATGTAGCTGATCTGCAGGCCGAATACACACACATCTAAAATGCTTTTCATCCAGAGTGACATTTCACACACTTCTGAGTCAGATGACACACAGACACGCACACAAACAAACCCATACAGTAGTCACATATTTACTGTATGCTGACATATAACTCACACAGACACAAATCTATAAATGTCTCTGTGTGTGTGTGTGTGTGTGTGTGTGTACCATGTTTTACTACATTTGTGGGGACCAAAATTTGGAAATACAGTATACTTATGGGGTCCTGACAGCTTTGTGGGGACAAAATGCTGGTCCCCATACCGTTAAAGGGCTGTTTGAGGGTTAAGACTTGGTTTTAGGATCAGGGTTAGAATTAGGTTATGGTTAGGGTTAGGGTAAGGGTTAAGACCTGGTTTTAGGATCAGGGTTAGAATTAGGTTATGGTTAGGGTTAGGGTAAGGGTTAAGACCTGGTTTTAGGATCAGGGTTTAGGTTTGTTAGGGTTGGTAAGGGTTAGGGTTAGGCATTTAGGTTTGATGGTTAAGGTTAGGGTAAGGGGCTAGGGAATGCATTATGTCAATGACTTGTCCCCATAAAGATAGTGAGACAAGACTGTGTGTGTGTGTGTGTGTGTGTGTGTGTGTGTGTGTGTGTGTGTGTGTGTGTGTGTGTGTGTGTGTGTGTGTGTGTGTGTGTGCACACACACACCTAAAACCTAATATCCATCTCAACATATAAAATGTACTTAAGTACCAGTAGTACTTTAAACAAACCTATCTCTGCTATCTGCCCATGGCTGCAGTCTGACAGACGTCTCCTAATGCTTCACCAGTAAATGTCATCCCTGTCATTTTGGACTGAATATTCAAATAAACTTTTATTCCTTTTTCAGAACAGGAGACACGAGAAGACAGCATGAACAGGCTGTTCTATTTTCTTTTTCAAAATGTTCTGATGAGAAAAATCAACAGCAAGGAAAGATTAAAGCTACACTGTTGCTGTTATACAGGCAATGAGATGGAAGCAACCCCTTTACAGCGTGGACAAGAAATATAAGAATATAAAATATAAAAATATAAATTACAGGTAGTCCAGAGGAAAAAGAGGGGTGGGGGGACCTGGTGCACAGTCCTGAGTCATAAGAGCAACTATATAGATATATAAAGTAGCTTTGTATACACATTATGTGAAAAGTAGCTAAGTATTAATAACAAATATATAAATATTGCACTGTAATGAAATGAAATGGTTAAGTACTAAAAATTAAATAAATAAATATTGCACATGGTTAAATATGAAATATTGCACTGTATGAAATTGCACAGAATTCCAGTGTCATTTTGGGTATGTGCAATATAACTACAATTTTAATCTAAGGGCCACTTACTCATGGTCTTAAGGAATAGGGCTTACTCGGGTGTCATCTCAAGACGTAACGCAGGTGTGGAACTTTGGTCCCACCTCCCACCGTTGCCAGCTCCATTTGCTAAAGAAGACCTTGAGATGTGGTTAAAAGATCTGGAAAGATAGGAATTGGGCCTTTGAGTTGATTTGACATTCTTTTGTTACACACACACACATCAAAAATGAACTTCCATGCTCAGTTACGTAATGGACAAAAGTAGTCTAGTAATAAAGTGGAATGATTCTTTAACCTAGATTAGTTTTCACATTCAAATCAATTCATAATCTTTAATAAGCTTTTTCCTGTGTGCGTAGATGTTGTCATTGCACAAGTTCCGACCTGTTTTCCCATTGTTAGTGCTGATTGCTAATTAGCTTTTTTTGAGTATCTAAAATGTATCTAACACACGCATATCCTGTGTGTATGAGTGCTTTCATGTGTTCTTATTTATATTGCGTGTGTGAGTGCGTGCAGACTACAGTAGCGTGCCTCCTCTAACTTCCCTAGCATTAGGCTGTGTTCTTTTCCGGGGCCAGATTAGAAGCATTGATTAAGCTGACCTCATGTTAGTCTTGCTGATTCTGGCGCAGCGCTGCATTTTTCTCATGTCGTAACTTCCCTCTATTTGAATATTTTCAGTCGGGGAATTCTTTTCACTTCCATTTCACTGTTATTGCAAGCTTCTCTTCATTCTCTCATTCTGTTTGTTTGTTGAACTCTTGCTAACCTGTCAATACAGCACAAGGTGTGTTCTCCCTAAATAATTAAAGGCTTTTTGGTTTGCTGTGGCATTTAGCTTTATTACCTCAGGCACTTGTATACTGTATATGTGTTTTTTTGTTTTGCGTATTTGTGGATGTGCATTCAATTGTAATTCCACTGAGTGAAAGTAGGTCTCTAAATAGCTTCTCCTATGAATTATTGGCAGCGGTGATTGACTCAAAGAGAACAATTGAGTAAATGCCTGATTATTAAGATGCTACGGGGAATTAAAATGCTGACTGACCTCTGCCCTTGCTTAACTCTCATCTATCACACTTTCTGAAAGGGTCTTAGAACTTTCTGAGAATGTGTTTGTCAACCCACAACAGGTCTTTCAGCTAGTAGCAACTATTAGTGGTGCTATGCTCTCTGCAATTGTGTGTTTTAGAAATTAAAGCCTCACACAGCCTTTGTATCAATTATTCATTACTCATCTCTCTTCTCTCGCTTTAATTTGCTCTTCTCTAACTTCTCCAACTCTGTTTTCATTGTATTTTTTTGCTCAGTTCTCCATCCCCCCTTCCCCTCCCTGTGTGTGTTTTATGTCTCACGTGAGACATGAGACAAAAAAGGCGCACACTCACAAGGATCAGTTCAGTCTCTTCAAACATTAAATATACTGCATATGCTTTCTGTTTCCCTGGGCTATTAAAGCCCTCACTCACACTCACTCAACACCTGTACACACACACGCACACACACACACACACACACACACACACGCACACACAGTACATCTCTGACAGATGTTCTGTGTTCTGTTTGACGAACACACATCTGTTCATTCAGAGCCTTTAGATCACTTCCTGGTCGCAGGTGTATCTGTGTTTCTGTGTGTGAGTGGCTATGTCTACCTACCTACTGTATATGTCCATGGGTTTAATGTGTGTGTCCATATTGCTCTGTCTGTGCATGTTGAAAAGCAGACTATGCTCACCAGCGAAACCACAGCATTCGTTGTTCCTTCAAACGCTTTAAACAAACACTTTCCTGCTTTTCCTGACAAGGGATGTCTTGTGGTTGCTTTCATTTGCAAAGGACGAAGTTCTGTTGGAACAAAAGGAGGTTGGGGTTACAATTACACACCTGGTAGGGGTTGTCTTGATTTTGATTTCATGTTAAAAATCAATCAAAGTGAGCTAGCGATTTTGACTTTTGACTAAATCAAGAGCAGCCTTGGCGCTTCCCGCGGTATTTTTTGCTCTCTCCACCCCTGCTTACTTGCTCAGTCTGAAGATAAAAAGCACACACAGTGTAACTTACCAGCTGGTAACATGCAGCTGAAGACACAGGGTAACCTTAGCTTACCGGTAGCCTGCAGCTGCACTTTTTTCCAGACACCATATTGAAAAAGGAAATGTTCAAATTGAAAATGAAATGGAACCATGACATTAGAATCGAAAGTCAAATCAAATCGTGGAATTGGAGAATGCTGACAGCCCCAACAGCTGGTGATTATGGTCTTACTATCTGTCACAGTAACAGAATAACAGAGCTATCTATGACAGTTTGATTGCTAAAGTTAGCTCAAAACGCCATTCAAGTGACAGCCTTTGTTGTGTTTGATGCTAACTTGTAGCCAGCAGTGAACCAACTTCGTTAAGTAGGTCCATTTTAATTCTGTATTGATATTACAGAAGTCTCTCGTTAGCATCTTATATGCTACTTTTCGCAAAGTGACGCATGCGCGACTCAAATCTGCACTTCGACTCACATCGAGGAGTGACAGACGACTCACACATAGGAACACAAAAACATAATTCCTCTCCATCTGCTGCCAAGTGTGAACAGCAAGGTGGTGTAACTGAGGATGGCTGTTTACCTGGGTAATAAAGATTTCAGCATCATGACATACGTGGAATGCAATGGGTTACTTTGCCTTTACAAATCTGCTGACTGCTCAGCTGTCTTAGATCACTGCAAAGAAGCCTTTCCCTCTGCAACTAATGTACATCATGAAACGATGCAGCAGATATGTGCATATTTGAAGCTCCAAATGGCAGCAATAGCCACTGTGTCAGTATGTGATATCCTGCAGTAAGGTCTTCCTGCTAACTGTACTTGAGAAAGTGATTATTCCTCATATTACGTCACCGAGCCAGCTCCTCCCAAAAGTGTGAAAACTCTCTCCCACTCCATTTTTCTTTCTCTCTTCTCACATGTTGGCCTGATGCCATTGAACAGGATAGTGGTTAAGTATTTTGACTACAGGTATTAGATCAACTCTTTTGTCATGCTATGCTTTGGCGCATCATATTCACAGCAGTGGCCGGAGACTTGTGTGTGCTGAGGATGGGAGACATAACTCTTCATGTTCCCTATGGCCTCTGTGGTTGATGATGTTGCTAATAAAATGTCAGACAAATGCATTTCCTCAAAGTTCTGCTCTATAGCTTCGACAACTCTGCCCCATCACCTCAGCTACAGACACCACAGCAATAGAAATGCCACTTCACAATGAAAGCCTGCGTTGCTTAGCAACTCACAGTCCGCAGTGGCAAGATATAGTGGTGTTTCCTGGCTGATGAGAGTGGTGGGTGTGTGTGTGGAGAATCTCCCCCCCCCATTTGGCGCATACATTTCATTTTATTTTCATGTACAACTCACTTCTTAAAGCAAAAATCAGCAGTTTAGAAGCAGAAATCATGCAGAGTATCCACAAGAGGACATCTTGGAAGACAAACCAGAAATTGGTCTCTCCATGAAGTTCCTCCTGAGCATCCCCATTGTGTCAATATAATAGTTGGTGCACTGTACTGTATGTATCCATATTCATGAGTAGGGAGCAAACAAAGTTGCTGGACAGCACTGTAGAGTGAGGGCTAAATTTATCAATAATGTAAGCTGGTAAAAGTTTAATGGTGTTTGCTGTCCTCAATGTTCCCCGTGGGAAAACACTCGGTCAGTTATCTAACGTTCCCGACACACACACACACGCACACACACACACTGATAGTACACTGACTTTGGTGAAATTCCTTGTAAGGACATTAAACTGATGATGATGTGTTCAGCTCTATCTTCCTTGTGTGCTTCTTTTTTCCTCCCCTCAGTCTTTTACTTTCTCATATTTCGCCTGTCGTTCCTTCTGTCATCACTTGTTCCCTCACACATGCTGTGTCTCTCACATAACCCTCTTTTTCTGTCTTCTCCCCCTCTCTTCAATCCATCCGTGCCCTGCTTTTCAACCCGCCTCTCATATGGTAAGCACTGATACAGGCGGCATAACAATACGTTGCTATTTACCCCAACCTCCTAACTCCCCGGCTCCTGACTCAGGCTACTGATAAGCCGTGTCAGCAAGTGATTGGGATATGCAGTGTTATACCAGCTGGATTTTTCACGCCACGAGTCGAGGCGCTCCGCTGTCACACGCTGGCATTTTGCTAAGAGGGTGCGCCTCTTAATATGTCGCTGATGCAGCTTATTTACAACCTAAGCACTCAATATAAGTTATATGGTTTTGGGTGAACTCACTGCCACCTATTGACAGCTCAAAAACAGCATTTGTCATGCCTTATTGGTTTTTGCCCATCTTTCATTGGTTGTTCTGGGTCATACAAACAATGCAAGAGTTTATAGAAACAAAAGATTTAACCCAAACAAGATTTCTTACATACATTTCCGGACATGCTAGAAATCCATAGTATTGTCCAAAAGACAGATCTTGTTTTATTTAGTTTTTTGAAGAGTATTTTTTAGGGCATTTTTAGGCCTTTATTTTAACAAGACAGATGAAGTCATGAAAGGGGAGAGAGAGAAGGGGAATGACATGCAGCAAAGGGCCGCAGGTTGCCTGCTCTACCAACTGAACTAACCCTACCACACCAACAGACTTTGAGGGATTTGCAACAGCCTGATTCCTCTTTTTCTAGAGTATGTCCATCCCAAGCACTACCACCTACTGGCAAACCGATGACAAACATGTACAGTAAGGAATCTTATCGGGTTCAGATGCTGCTTTGGGGATTATTAAGGCCATATTACTTGCTTCATTTTGTATATTCCAAACAGTCATTCCTAACTCTGCTTGACTCAGATGTTGGCATCTGCAGTGAAAGCATTCACAGTACGCTGATCAGATTAAATAAAAGAGAGGGAGAAAGAAAGGCAGACTGATCAATTGTAGTTTAGTGTTCTCCTGCTCAGAACAGGACAAAGGAACACAGCTAGAGGACTGCAATCTATGTTTGTGATACAGTGGCATTTCTTGATATGGGGACTCACAAACACAGATAAAGAAACGTAGACTTGTGAATGCACACTCATGCATGAGCACACATGCACACATTTAAGCACAATGACAGTGACGGATTGCGCTTTACAAAGGGCTGCAGCAGTCACCCTCAATATTTCATGAACATCCTTCCTCTTTCAGTTCTCTCCTTTTTTTATTTCATTCTGGCATGTTCAGCATTCTTCCTCCTGGAAAAAAAAGGTACATTATTGTCAATCCACTCCCCGAAAATAGCTGGGGTAAGAAGGTACAGATGCAAAAAAAAATGGAGAGGGAAGAGAAAGTGATCAGAGAGAGAAAAAGGTTTTGAGAGGAGGGATTGATGGGAGATGAGCAGTAAAGATTAGGCAGCAGCAGCGGCTGTCTCTAACTTGGGAGATGAAACTCACTTTTCACCCTGAGCTACCTTCCTTCTTGTTTTGCAAACCTTCACATACATACAGTTGCGTTGCTTTCTTGGCTTTGTAGAAGAGAATGCATGGCACTCCTGAGGACACGGAGACAGAAAGAGGGACGGTTGTCAGGAATGGTAAAAGACAGAGAGTGGTTTGTAAAATAGTGAGGCTACTTAAGAGAAGCACAGCTAAGAAAGGGGAGAGTGATTATACTGTCAGCAGTCCTCTTTACAGCGGCCATTTTACAATTGTCTCCCCAATGATTTCCTGTCGTCAGACATACTGATGCTCTCTCAAACCAACTTCTGGCTGAATCGAAATGTCTGGACTTCCCCGTCCTCGCAGACTTAAACGGCAGTTTGAACAAAAACAACATCAGTTCAGGAAATGTCCTAAACAACATATGCTTTGCTTTAACCGACAGAGCTCTCTAGCTGCTGTAGAAATTACAAAGTAAACTGTTGTTTGTCTGGAGAAAAGAGGACATAATGTGGAATTGTGTTGTTACAGAACCTCAAAGTTTGCAGAGGGAAGAAGTCGTGGTGGTTGGAGTTTAACATGGATTGCTAGCTTGATTGGATTGGACGTACCTGGCCTAACCCAGTTGCTTTTGTGCCTATACATAACAAAATCCAAACCATAGTGATGTCAGAGCACAAAGTTATTTTTGCCCACAAGTCAAAGCCCACAGTCCAACAAGTCCTCCAAACCTTATAACAATATAGGTTGTTTGATCCTATCCTCTAATACAACCCACAGGAGCGTTTTCAGTCCTCATATCTAAAAGACATAATGTAATGATCACAGTTAGAAATATGGAAGTAGTATGGAAAATGGAAGTATAGGCACAAATCTCACCATCAGCTCTTAAGGAGGGGACACAATATCACTGCACCTGTCCCACCCCCGGCTGCTTCCCATGTCAAGACACCTTGGTGTAGGACTCTGTCTTTGTCAAGTTTGAATATACTTTTTAATCAGGATGTGCCTTTGCACATCCTATGTAACAATTTTCTGTGCTTTGATCTGAATTCCTCTCATAAGCATAATAGGGGAATAGGGAAGACTTTCACCAGGTTGCATCAAGCTGTCTCTGTATACTGTACAGAATAAGCAAATGCTTTTTTTTGCAAATTGAAGCTACCAACTGTTAAGATGGGAACATGGAAACACTTGGTGAAAATCCAGAATTATCATAGTGACAATCATAATAATAATAATAATAATAATAATAATAATAATAAAGTAGTATTAGGTCTACGTCATGGAAAATTAGCCAGTAAAAGCAATGAACCTCTTCCTTAAGACATTATATCAAGTGGGCCCCCTGCAATACCGGTGGACATTATGAATCATTGATGATCTTTTAGCTCACTTCAGTTCAAAGGTTTGTGGACCCGACAATGCAATTTAAAGGTCCCATATTCTACTTATTTTCAGGTTCATAATTGTATTTTGGGTTTCTACTAGAACATGTTCACACGCTTTAATGTTGAAAAAACACATTCTTTTTCTTATACTGTCTGCCTGAACATACCTCTATTCCCCATCTGTCTGAAACGCTGAAGCGCCTGTCTCTTTAAGATCCCCTCCTGAATAGGCTCATATATAGTCTGCTCTGATTGGTCAGCATTTACGGGTCTTCCACATCTGCACTCTCGAAATCTCTGCACCGTCTTTGCACCCGGGAAATGACTGTAACGGCACTGTAGAAGCACTTTATATTCAGTCCAGTCTCGTGGCATTTTGTGAAATGGCCACGTTATTTAATCTATTGATTTGTGTACAGGTCACGTCAATGTCATTATTTTCGTGTGTTGATTACGATTTTTGAAGTAATGTATTTCAATGGGAAGCCTATATTGTGATCACAGAACGATTACGGTGGCGAGTAGTATTGAAAAGACTCGCACGCTGCAGTTCCTTTCCGTGTTATTCTCTCTGTAATGTGCTTTTCTTTGGATTTATAGCACATCAACCTGCTTTATTTAAAAGACATAGAAATCTGGCTTTTTACAATATGGGACCTTTTATTATTTTTGTTTAGGAGAGGGATTCTTCTGTGACATTATCTTCAATGTGACACTCGCTAAATACTTTGATCGTCAACAATGTCTGTACTTCCTTAAAGTTATGGCGTAGTGTACAGCGTAGTTTTACGGGATACTATTTTATAATTCTGTAGTGAGTGTATAAAAAATTGCAGTTTCAATTGACGGTGCAATCTAGAACCAAAAAAGAGTGAGGCAAGTTGAGTAGAGCCATGCCATACTGTGCCATGCAGTGTAAATGGCATACATTTGTTTCCATTGCACTATTGCATTAAGTTTTTATTGATACATTGTTCTTCCTCAGCCAAGCTTGATCTTTTGTCAAATTTCTGGTGTATGTTAGTTTTCTTTTATTTGCACATCAATGCAGGTTGATGGAAACACACTTATGTTCATCAGCATAATATTAATGGCCCAGCAACCACCTACGTGCAATAGTTCTCAAGTAGAATAGACTTTATTGGCATTGCACAAGTTTGTTGAAAATGGAATTTGCTATACTGTACCTGAATATAAAAGTACTAAAAGTAATAAATAGACAAATAAATATCACTAACACTTGTACACACGTAAATATATTGTAACGTCCTTCAATGAGCGGTGGGCGAGTTTTATTACTGAGCTAAATACAGGCTACTGTGAGGCGTAGCCAGCTAAACAACTCACATGTTTACTTCAATGACAGGAGGAAATCTTAGTGTTTACAGTAATACTCCTAACATTTAACTGAAGAATTAACACAGTCCGTTACAATATGAACAAGCATTTTCTTTTAAACATGGAAACAGTATTGCACTGGTTGTTTTATTGCACGTACAGTTCATGACACCAAGGTGGGGAAATATTTGATTTTGTTCAGTTCAATGTTGGCTCTTGGATAGATCACATCAAGATTGTTGTGGCTTTCGCAGACTCAGTTATCTTTTAATCCCTTAACATTTAAGTAGCTTAAAAATATACGTAAAGCATGAAAGCATCATGTATTTTCTGTACTGGCTTGTTCCAAATCATTTCATTAAAGCTCTATGATGTTTACACTGAGTGAAATATTGTAGAACCCAAGACTGCATGTTTTTTATGATTGCCCAATATCATCAAATATACACATCAGGACTCTTGTTTTTTTTACACATTTATGCAAAATTGATATACATTACACCCAAAAGGTGTGATATACTGTACAGTATACTGCACTTTATTACAGACTATACCTGCAACACCTATTTTTATGTATTGACATTTGGGAGTGAGGAGAGTTGGCATCTGAAGTTAAAATCAGAAAAATAACTAACTAAGTTTTCAAGTTAATTTTTAATTTCATAATAAAAATGCCATTACTGAGAATCATTTTGTAGAAAACCAGGTTCAATGTTGGCATTTCAACCACAGCTGTTGATGTATCTGTATCACGTCATGCACGGCCCCTCGGTGAGAGGTATAGATTTGGATAAAGATGTGTGGTTTGTGGGGAGATGCAGAACCACGTCCTGTGTGGGTTATAGTAAAGACAATGAATAACATGTATTCAGAGAGGCGTGTCTGTATTGATCGCCCTCGGACTGTGTGCACCTCATCTCTCGCTGCTGAGGATTCATTCCCCTACCCTCATAAAAGAAATAAGAGCTGGCAAGAACTCGACGGGCGAGTTGAAACTTTTTTTCTTGACACCAAACTTTGATCTAATATCTTTCTCTGGAGCCACACACACACACACACACACACGCTTCTTTGTAGTTTGTGTCCTGCTGTCTGGTGTCAGTTCATGAGTAGACAGAATCAGTGTGTGAATCAGCAGTGTAATGCATGGAGGCAGGGGGAGGACCCCTTCATTTGACAAGAAGAAAGGGACTTTAAATATACTGTATGTGTGCATGTTGGTGTGTGTGTGTGTGTGTGTGTGTGTGTGTGTGTGTGTGTGTGTGTGTGTGTGTGTGTGTGTCTTGCTTTCAGAGTTTTGACGGAGCATGTCCTTGTGTACCTTTCCTCTAATTGAATTCATCCCTCAGGGCGTCACTGCTTGTTTATATGCTGACACCATGAAGGTGTGTGTGTGTGTGTGTGTGTTCCCACTAAAGGCAGAAATCTCACTCTGTATTGTTTAATTATAGCCCACCAGCTGGGGAGACAGGGGAAAAGGAACGAGGGCTGCTGAGGAAGAGTTATTGATTGAATTAGTCAGATTATTCATATTTAATGTTTTGCTTTGTCTCCATCCTCCTGCCCAAGCCTTCTCCTCTGCTGTGTTGTTTCCTTGATTTGTTTTTCTGCTAATGAATAATTTTTTTATCCCAGAGCTCCAAGAAACAATACATTTCATACACTTCATCTGAAGTGCACCAGTAAAGCATGTCTGCTTTATACATGTGTGCCCTAGGGCTTCATCCGCCTTTATCCTTGTCTTGTCAGTTGTAACAAGAGATGAAGATCTACTTTTTTGAGAAAAATATCTGATATTGAAAGACGAGGATTTCCTCTTTGGTTTGCCTAATCCTGTTTAAAGCAGGCTGGTGTCCACTATCTAACGCAACAACGCATTTTTTCAGGTTCATTTGATATCAAACAAAAACTTAACTTTAACTTCTTATTTGTAGAGCAAGGATGGGTTATTTATTTTTTAATCAGTTACATAATCTCACTTTAAGTTGGTTGGCTTGTTAGTCAGTGTGCCAATCTTTTAGCCTGCCGGTCAATTGTCCGTCTTCCAGTTTGTCCAACTCCCCAACCCCGGACTTGTCAATGTCTATTGATTGTGACTGCATCATGATTGCTAAATACCAGGCCATGTAGCGCCTTCAGGGAACCCCTCTGTGCATAGCAACAGACACTAATGATTGACAGCATCATTCGTGTTGACACTTCACTGGAATTAGTGTTTATGGTGAAATTGTACATAACACTGAGTGCAAAACCAACCACCCAGAGATCTGTAATGATAGTTGAGAGTTTGTTGGTGTATTTCTCAGGGATATGGATCCAACTGCTGTTCTAGGTAAGACCCGCCCTTCTATAGCATTCACGCCAGGCCAGGCATCCATACTCGTGTGAGATCATTTGTTCAGGTCCCATCCCCTGACCAATCGGCTATACTAACCTTAACTACTCGAGGTCAATGCCTAACTTGGGTCTTGCTTAGAACTGCAGTTAGATCAATAATAACGCTTCAGGTACGTTAATTTATGAAACGCTCCTGTGGGTCAGAAGAAACGACCTATGTGGTCTTATGGTTTGGAGGACTTGTTGGAGGTTTCTGTTGTTTCCTAGTTGCTGTAATTTTGATTGTACATTGTCGCTGTCTTGTTTTTTTATTATGTCTGTAGAGTTGTCATGCTGTCATCTGTGCAGTCTGAGGAAGTCCTGTGTGGACAACCTTTGAGTCTATGTGGTACAAACAGCATGTATCTACAGGTTTTGAATACATTTGAAGTACAAAGTTAAAGTTCTTCTGTTACCGTAAATAGCCAAGAGACCAATTGGACTATGAAATCTTACAATTCTATTGATAACACTGGTGGTATCAGCAGATTATATGGCCTGTTCATTTTTTTTTTAGGGGATGATCATGAAATACAGTTCTTACACTTATTAAACTGCAAAAAATGGAATAAACCAATTATTTAACAGTTTATTTTGAGTCCTCCAGTTTGTTGGCAGTAAACTGATTTAAATATCTTGTCGTATAAAAGGTGTGCATCAAAACAATATACATTTCTAGGCAGCCTGTTGCCATTAACCATACGTTTAAAAAGTTAGGGAAGAGTTGCTGGCTGGCTCAGAAAACACAGGTCTTTAATTCCAGGGAGGGGCTTAAAACAACAAGCAACTTCCGCTCGGCATCATGGAGCTCATAACCAGCCACTCACATCACATGACCAGCCGGCAGTCTCTTCACTAGCATGGACCACACCACAACCATATGTTAGTTAAAGATTTAATGAACATTATGAATGTGCAGATGAACATTATGAATGTGCAGATGAACATTATGAATGTGCAGATGAACATTATGAATGTGCAGATAGATGAATTGATGTGGATGTCGTCTGATGGCTGGTCTGGGAGGATGTGTGATGACCGGGTGGAGGAGACTCAGGGTGGGGGTTCCGTCTCAGAAGCAGTAGATGTAGGTTTGTCTGGTGATTAGAGGTGTGGTTTAGGCGTGGCCCTGCTCCCGAACCTTAGTTAACAAATGAACTCCATTTAGTTTTGTACAATTTCACACACATAAAGAATGTGTTGTTCTAGGTGTGGTGTTCTGGGTATGTTGTTAATAAATGGATATTCAACTTTCACTACATCACAGTGTATACACTACTGAGGGATATGATTTCATTCATTTTCATTTCATGGTTATTAGAATAGGGACACATGCTTAGACATACAGTAGACATTTGTGCAAAAATCTCCAATATACAGCAACACTCCATGTATAGCTATTGCTAATTTCCAAGGCTTTTAACGAGTAATAAAGTAAAACAACTGTAAATATTGCACATATCATGTGTCATATATTTGTATATTTAATAATCTCAAAATATAAAGTGACCTTAGGATGTAACATTATTTTAAATGTGTAAATGATCAATGTAAAGTTGAAATTGACCAGATTAGAAATTGTTGATTCCTGAACTGAGCCCAGATAATGAAAAGCCACAAGCTGAACTTATGGGGGAGAAAAAAAGAATTGAGAAAAATAAATTATTAAACATGATTTAGAAAAATAAAAATAAATAGCTAAGGGAATACTGGCCATGTTTGGTTTTGTGAAAAAAGGAACATGAATATGGTCAACCCTTCTGGTGTTAAAGATATTTGAAGAAGATACTAAAATATGAGGGAAGAGTAAGAGGCATGAAAATATATACATATACACATATCAGATAAATATTTCTATCATATACTGAAAGAATGTGAAGTTCATTGAACAGGGGGACAGAGGCCTCTTCATAAGATCGAGATATTCACCAATTTTACCAATCTTTTATGCACTACATAAAGCCTATGGATCTTATGTTTATGTCAAAAATATATATAGCACACACAAACTCTAGACTATAAAGACTATAAAGTTTATTCATCAAGTATAGTGTGTAATTTGTTTAGTTTTTTGATACATCAAATTATGGAAGGTTGGCTATTGATGCAACAGGTTACTGGTAGTAAGTGAAAGAAACATCAAATGTATTCATGTATTATGATGTTAAATTATTACATTATTACAAACGACATAATGTTAATCTGTCAATTTGTAGTTGCTGTAAAATGACGAACTGAAACTTCACCAAACTAAAATGGCATGCATTGTGTTTAACTCTGGCGGAGGCCGATGATTACAAAGACAACATATGCAGCTCATTATTTTTAATTAGCCCCAACTTCTCAGCCCTTTCCAGTGAACTTTTGCAGACGATACCGCTGTGTGTGTCAACAACAGTTTGCTCTCCCTGAAACTTTCAGTGCCACCACTCTCCAACTACTGGCCTGATTGTCTGAGCTTTGTTTCCTGTTTAATGATCCAACTCTCCATACTGATTGATCTTTTTAATTGCATCCCATTGGACTCACACAGCCTTTTGTGCCTCCTCCAGTGTGTGACATAATCCTGTGCTGCCTTCCAGATGCAACCATCATTACCCAACTGATGCTGCTGAGGTGCCTTGTGGTAACAGACTCAACTTCCCTCCAGCCTGCATCTATTATTTAATTTTTTTTTCAATGCTCTATTGGAACGATATAGCACAGATTTTCACTTTCTAGCCCAGTATCCTTTGGAACTACTTTCAAATCGGATAATTCTGCGGCACATGATTTATGTTCAGAGTCAACGCAGAAAGCAGTGTGCCCTTTCTTTTAGAGAGGGATAAAGTAAAGGTTTAGAGGTTAGGGGGGTGGATCTGCAATGACTTTTAAGCAAGAGACAGTAGTTCGCTTACGGTCACAGTCCAATACTTAAAATAGAATTTACTATAGAACTTCCATAAAGTTTGGGGACTCATGCCAGACAGATTAAACATATGGTGGTCAAAATTAAAGCAGCAGAGGCCAAGATATCCTCACTAGTAATGGGTTAAGCTTCCAAAACCCTGGATCCTACACTTCCCATAAAGCCACTGCATAATGTCTTTTGGAACTATTTGGCACATTTTTGAAACTCTACACCTAACTCTACACTCAAATTTGTAGTCGTTAAGAAAAACCCAGGATTACTCAAATAATTACTCATTCCCCATGACATATTGACCTGAAATGTAAAATAGGTGGAGTGCCTTTTACATGTTAATATTTCAAAAATATGGATATTGGACATTATAATACACTCTCATACACAACATTTTTTCATTGTTCAATTTTGAGATTTTAGGCTATTTTGCATTCAAAACATGTCATGTTATGGACACTAATTGCATCCCAAATATATCATGTATCAATTATATCATATATCACTCATATATCAATCTGAGCCAGAAACCTCCACGTCAGTACCAAACCTTTCCGTTTCATTCCTATCTGTATTCTGAATGTATTTGCAGAGTTCATTCATATAGCATTCAAAGCCTAAGTATATAACTTTCATTCCTAAAAACATGGTTGATTAATTTGTTGATACTGTATCTGTTGACAGTAATTTCTGATTTATAGAGTGATACAAAAGCGCTATCCTAAATTCCTTCTGGAGAAACTGTTGGCTCTAATCTTTCAATAAAATGAAACAAGAATGTTGAACCTGGCTTTATCCAATTTTTAGATTTCAGACATCAATTTGCATATTTGCACACATTTGTAGAAAAAAGTAATACATGTCTTGATGCAAGTAGTTAACTTGGGAAGTTTCATGGTGATAATAGATAAATAAAGTAATATATTTGCTCTATCCACCTGTAGTTTCCTCCAAAAACAATGTTCTGTCATGTAAAAGTTGCACTTACATTGCCTAGAAGTACACTGCAAAGTGGCCTGCACATGGTATTCAGTTAACCCTTTGGTTGTCTTTTCTCAACACTTTTGTCACTTTCCTGACATTTTTGTCACTTTTTCCAATTATTTTTAATCCATTTGTTTCTGCGCTTTGACATTTTTGTTGTTTTTTTCCCACATTTTTGAAGCTTTTTCCAATTTCTTCCCACTTTTTTTAAGCATTCTTTTATCTTTTTTTTTACAATGCTATAAAATTGATTTAAACCAAATGTAATGAAAGTAGTGTACTGATTTTACTTGTTATGAGCGTTGTAGGGAACTATCCTCTTTATTTTTTTATTTTTGACAATTTGGTTGAAAAAAAAACAAATTTCTGATATAGAAACCTTTTGAAAATGGGCCAAATTTGACCCGAGGACAACAGGAAATGAACATTGATTCATCAATTTGCCAGAAGTTAAGAAGCAAGATTACCCATCAGTCATTGTGCCTCAGTGGAATGACACCATATATTAAGTATATTAATCAAAACACATTTATTCACAAGTAGCATCATTTAGAATAGAATGGGTGTATGTTTGTTTTGCAATTGTGTCTGTTGTAGTGTAACATTTCCACAGTAGCAGCGACGCATCCAAGGTGTTAACGTTACCAGGGTAACCCATAGAGGAAGTGATAGCTTTGTTGGCAACATTGCAGGGTGTTTCGAATGGAGGAATATAGATAGAGACATTGACATCCTGTGGCAGGTTAAACACTGTGGAAGGAATGCAAAAAACTCTTGCATGTGTGCCATGCATTTAAAATCCAGGGTTGTTCTTCTGTGATGATCAGTGTGGCACAGTGAAATGGGCTCATCTTTAGGAAGCATTTGGTGCTGTACTAACTGGGAACAATGTAAAAGATTAGCTTGCTTTTCAGCTGTTTTAGAGAGAAAAAGCATGTTTTAGTATCCTTTAGTCCTTGAAAGCTCAGAGGATAAAATCTCCATAGTGCCATATTCAAAAATAAAAAAATCTAAAATCTCCCCCTGTTATAATTCACCTAACACAGATCCATATTGACTGAACAACTGTAGAAGTAGGGAGCTAATATTTGATATGCTCTGTGTTTTGCTCTCTACTACAGCTTTTGTCTGGTATTCTGCTTTAAAACTACAGCCTGGGGTGGCAGCTTATGACCAGCTTAAGAGTGGAAAACTTAAAAACCTCTTTCACTGTTGTTGTCGTTTGTCATGCACTTACTTTTTTTGTGTCAGCTGTGGGGCCATGCTGACCAAACTGCATTATGGGTCAGCAGGATGAATGACCAAGTGGTGGCAAATGCGATACAAGACAGACAGGTCGTTTGTCCTCGCAGCCTGCGTGCACCATTTAACGAACACATACACACATTCACAGATGATAGTATTCTTTTTTGCATACACACACACACAGACACACACACACACACACTATTCTCACTATTAACTAGGCTGGATGCAACAGCGATCATTATTGTGTGTGTGTGTGTGTGTGTGTGTTTGGTCCCATCATGGATTGCAGTCACATACCTTAGGCTGTCATTTAACCTAACCACATTAGGAATGCCCACTTCAACCCTGTGATCAATACAATTCATGCGCCATGCATCAAGATGTCTTCACAATCACTAACTGTGAAAGTTTCCTCTCAGTCTGCCTCCCAGACTCTCAGCATCTGCCCCTGTCTTTTTTTTCATTTATTTTGTTGCCCTCTAATAATGTGAACACTTTCCAACAACACGCCTTGTCGACAGATCTTTGGGTAACAGGGTGAAATGGGAGCACCGACTGCCACAGGTGGGCTTCCCCACTCCCGAGATTCCTCTGTGGATCCTTTTTCTTCTTAAAAACCTTTTGTTGAAAGTCAATTGGAGTGAAAGTGCATCCCTCTGTCATTTGAATAGGAGGATGAGGTCACTGGAGGGAGCTGAGAGAAATGTTTGGCTTTTTTGCTTGCCAGCTGTTATCATCTGTCTTTGTTATATTCCTTAACTGTTGTTCTCTACATGGTTCGAGCGAGCGTCCATGCTGGTGATCCTGCTGAATTGTGTGACACTGGGCATGTTTCACCCCTGCGAGGACATCGTCTGCGACTCTGAGAGGTGCAAGATCCTGCAGGTAAGACAGTTTATGGATTGTTATTTATTGAATGTATTTTCTTTCAACATGAAAAATCTAAGCAGAATAGGAACAGAACGAATACTTGCTGCATGCACCACATTGACTGCTGCTGCAGGAGCGCTCTGGTCCGTGTAGGGATGAGGTCGGGGTGGATGGGTACTACAACAGGTCTTTTAAAAGGAGGAGCGAAGTTTGTGTCCCAGAAGAAATTAAGGGGAAAACACAAGACTTTCACCCAGGAAACATCTGTTTGTGTCCCGTTTATTTAATCCTAACCACAATCTTCTTTTTTATTTATTATCTTAACTCGTTTTGGTGCATAAACGTTAGTTTTATCTTAGCATAAAGTTAACTTTTTTGGCCTCTAAAACGACTACCAGTCGATACCCTGTTCCCAGTAACAGTTTCTTGGCCACAATGAACTGTAAAGACAGCTAAAGATAACTGTCATGTGCCTGGTCGGCACGTGACTGGCCAGTGGTCGCCTCTTTGTTAGGATAATATACCAATTGTTGTGTATAACTTTTGGTACAATATCATATTAGTCAGTTTATGAGAATGTGTTGACCTCATGATACCTACAGCATGTGTGTGTCTTACTGAAACAAGTGTCCCTAACCCCTCGCCACGCCGCCTGCCTAAGTGTTACCCTTGTTATTCTTATCCTAAAATACACAGGATTTTTTGTTGTGTTTTTGTTTTTTAGCGTGGTATCGCATTGGGTATTGACAATAGTGACATTTTACTAGTATTAGTATCAACTAGTTCATTTCTGGTAGCGTGAGGTAAACGCTTGATTTTCAGTGTGGTCAGACAACACGTCAGAAGAACAACTACTTAAGCCAACCCATAGCCTTACTTGTTGTCTTGTCAACAAGATCCAAAAATCCTGGATCATACATCACCCATAATGCAAGTCCATTATGCCTTTTTGTGAGGTCCTCCCTGCCTGGTAAATGCCTACATCTTTTAAACTTGACAGCCACAGTTTTCATTACACATTTATCACCAGCAGTCATTTATCTTCCTTGATCTTCATTCAATAAGACAAGTACAAACAACTGAAAGGCCTTCCAGTGGGACGAGCATGAAGAGGAATGAAGACACACATTAGAAATGTCACATTCACCTGGATGTGACAACAAATGCAGAGCAACAGCTGGGAAACATCAGACATTACAGCAAGATGAAACCTCATGGCAGATTATTCAAACACGCCGAAGCAGATGATTGAGAGCAGGAACTGAGAGGTATGGGTCCAATTTTCTAAACCAGTGCTTTTGATGCTGAAACAATATTTTCCATCATATCTGGCCTTTGCACCCTCCATTTGCATTATCTCACATGGGAAAATAAACAACAACATTGTGTGGAGGCGTTTCCATTAATTTATGGACCTCCTTTAACCTAACAAACACTAATGGAGAAGGCATTGTTGTTCTTGTTGTAAAACACAGAGGATAGAAAACCCATTTTGTTCTACACCGGATGAGGGAATGAGGCGGACTGAGACAGTCGAATGGATCCGTGTTATCTGTCACCGTACATCTTCTGCAGTGACGGGATAAAGTGCTTGCAAAGTGGTTCCAAATAGATTGAATCAGAACAAAGTCCTCTTATTTTCTTGTCCACTGACTCAGTGAAATCGAGCAGCTTCATGCCAAAATGAGATATCTCATTTAAAAAATAGAGCTCTAGTCCAAGTATATACTTTCTGTAATGGAAGTCCATTAATTGGGTACGACGTTTACTTCTCCAAAGCATTTTCTGAATGAAGCAATCATATCTTTCCTCTTAAAAATGGATGCATACACATCATTTTTCTCTTATGAAATGTAAAACATTACATTTGAGTGAAAAAAGAAAAGGAAATGGAAGAGCAGGGACAGGAAGGAAAGTAAGAGAAGCTGGTAGGAAAGGAAATAAAAAGCAGGGCATAGGGGAAAAAAGGAAGAATGAAAAGTAAAGAAAATAAGCATGCTGCATGCTTCTACCAAGATCTGATGCTTGTGATTGGCTGTCTGACGTTACACGTCGTAAAGACAGGCAGGATCAATGTGTAATGTTGTCATTTCTTTTTGTTAAAAGGGATTTTATAAAATTGGTAGAGTAAAAGGTAAAATGTATCGTTGAGGAAGTGGTATGGAGTTCTCGGTATTGGCATCGAGAGTTTGAGGCTTCTGTTGCTGGGCAGCCTGGGCCTATCAACTCCCTCCGTTGCTCTGCTCAGGGAAATGAGATGTGATTTAATTCAGTGGGTCTCCTCTCCGGAGCGCAGATGACTGTACAGCCTAGAGGTTAAATGCATTCCCATTAATTCCTCGCTTCCTCCATTTCAATCTGCCCACCGCTGTCCGCACCGATATGTTAAGAGGTCGTAAAGGCACATAAACCAAACAATTTCATGCTCTGGCCTGCCTGTCTTTGATTCGTCTCACACTGTCTGGAATATACTGTCTTTCCAGTTTTCTCTCCTGTTGCACCTTTGGTATGCTGTTGCCTCAGTCTCTCCTCATCTTTTACTTTCCTTAATGAGAGTTAAGTTTGATTTTACAGCCTCCTCGTGTCAAATATTTATCTTAATACATTATTTATAAATTGATTTTGACAACACAGAATAGTGGTAACAGACAAATAGGTCATATGGTGAAAATGGTTTCATTTAGTGTTTATTCTCAACTAAAACTGGCGCCCAGTCAGATGCCTTTGGTGTTGGTTACTGATGCAAAAAAGTCTTTTTTAGTGTCTCAGTCAGAAGCAGAGTAATGTAATCCCATCTGTGATGATATTTGATGCTCTGTGTACCCATTAGTCCTCATTTTCCAACGCGCTTGGTCGGGACACATTTGGCGTAATTTTTCAACATAGCCACTTAGTTAGGATAAGGGAAAGATTGTGGGTGGAGTTTAAAAATGTACATTTAAGTGACACGTGGGACCCACCCACCACCCTAACCTACCTCCCTACGCAGGGTTTCAGTCTTTAATACTATTCGCTACCATTGTCCCGCTTCATACTACATCATCTTACAGCACTGCGTCCCGTGCAGATGCTAAAGGGAGTCAACAGGTTGGTTAAAACACCAAAGTTACACAATAACAAACAAACTAACCGATGGAGGCAGAAGTAAAATTACTGTTTTTGTCAATGGAGTCTGGTGGCTTTAAAGAGAGCATAGATAACAGCTTCAGTCACGTTGGAAAGGGCTTTTTGATGGCAAGTGTAAAGCGATGAAAATATTCAAAATATAGTGTATACTTAAACTGATATTGATTTTTTTAGGTGCACCTGTCCACAGCAGCTCATTGCTTATCTTCATTACCAGGACTCCAGTCTGCTTCTCTAAACTGGGGGCTTTGCGACCGCCATGTACTGTAGGTAATACACTAGCTATGGAGAAGTACCTCAAACTATATAAAAAATCAAACAAACTAACAAGGACATTTGATAAGGTTATATGTTACTATCTGAAATATCGGCAATTATCTTCCTTGTGTGGACCCGAGGGCTAATGTCACAGAAAACTTATTTAGTGCTTGAACTCTCAGATCAGGCCTGTGCTTAACATAGCCCTGCTAGCATCAGGCTAATGATGAAGCACTGCCAGACCTCTCCATAGCTCTCCTCTGTGATGCAGGCTAAATGAGCTCTCATCTCCTGACTAAGCTAATGGCTACTGTAATGGTCACAGGCCACTGTGTAGCTGCAGGGTAGAGAAAAGATGACCCACGCTTCATATGTCAGCATTGTTGAAAGATTACCATGTGGCGTTATTTAGAATTTGTTTAAATGACACTCAGAAGTGGCTTTAAAGCTTTATTGTGTATTTTTTTTATTTTTACCAACGTCCATTCAAGGTATCGCCAAATGAGTTGATACAAAGCTAATTAAGACTATCAACTCCACACAACTCTACTTGGATTTCTCAGTATGGCTATGTTTACAAAATGATGTCCGCAGACAACTTTTGCACAGAGAAGTATTTCTTTTTCTTTTTTAAATCCCCCCGTTTCCTCCTTGGCAACAAGTAATTGCGTGGAGGAGGGGTGGGGGTGGAGCGTGATTAGGGAAGGCTTGTGTCGTGTGGATGCAACGACAGTGTTGTTGTCATTGCTTTGCATTCCTCATGGGGGCGACAGAAAGTATGCACTATAGCTTTTCAGCTTTATTACAACATGGTTGGATAATAGGGAAAGTATTCATTCAATCAATCGTTACTCTAGCGATGTCGTCTGTCAGGTGGTCAGTCAGTCTGTTTTTCTGCCACCAGCAGATTGACATTTGTGGATTTGAGTGCATATTGTCTCTCGACAACTATTGAATGGATTGCAATCCAACTGTTGTAAGTACAGACTTTTATGCCTCCCCAAAGGTAAACTGTAAAAACTTGGGGATGGAAAAGCTGTGTATTGGCAAAACTATGTCTAAATGTCATATATATTTGCATTTCTTTGCACTTTGTTGTAACTTAACATCCAACATAAGTTTCCCAATATATCCTTCCGGCTCCATACACCTTAACGTTATCTACGGTATGTCTGCAGCAAGCAAAAAAGAGTATCACGGTTTCGCTTATCCATGGTTTATCCCCCTTCTAACACTTTATCCCAGATGATAAATAAACCTCGACAGACTGCAGATGAAGTACAGACATCAGGAAGCCCTCCGTATAAGAGTGAAAAAATAAGGGATAAAGGATGATGTACGTGATTGGAGTAGTTTCAAAGAAATGTCAAACTTTGGCTATAGTGTAAAATGTCAGCTTTAATGTTAAAGATTGTCTCTTTTTTCCTGAAGGAGAAATTTCAATGGAACACATACTGCTCTGAATGCTACAACACACACTTAACCTTCCATTGTCCTCCCACAGCTACAGCACGAAAATATGTCCGTGGAAAGCAAATTAAATCATTGGCAATAAAATGGGAACGCCGAGTTACAGAAAGATACACAGGGAGAAGACAGAGAAGAGAAAGAAGGAAGGAGGGAGAGGAGTTGGCATGCAGATGCCGTGGTTTTGAATTCCTTGCTGAGATCATAGACTGTAAAGGATAATGAACAGCGCTTCTGGCACTGAAACCTGAAGCCAATGCGGAAATGCCTTAAACCTGTATTCTATCTAATTTACAGCAGGGGGCAACTCCACTGGATGCAAAAGATGTTGGCTTGTATAGAAGTCTATGACAAAATAACGACTTGATGGACTAAATCACTAGTTTCAAGTCCTCCAAAACAGCATAATGTAATATATGGTTTCATTTATTTGAAAAATAGACAATAATGCAGGCTATGCTTTAGGGCGGGGTTACTTAGCACTGTTAGCCAAGGCACTGTGTGTTTTCACTTTATCAATGTTAACTGAAACATTTTGGTTCAGCGTTGGGTAGCACCTTGCCAACCAAACCTGGTAACCAGCGCTGGCGGTAACTTAACGGAAGGTTTGCCTGTTTGCCTTGATTTTCTGTGATATTCAATTCTAGTCAACTAACTTATCTATCTGTTAGGAACTGAGAGCATCAGTGCGTGTATAATCCATACTCAACAACACAACACAGTTCACATTACACACGGTCGCACTGTTCACACGTACTGTATACATACTCAGCAACACAACACAATATACAATACACTTCACTTACCAGCAGTCAGAAGGTAAAAACTTGCAAAACAAAATACATTAAGTATGAAAAATATGCAATAAAAAATTTAAATTGTATTAATACATTGTATACATTGTAAATAAGCAGGAGATTGTTCGGAGAATCGGAGCAGCGGGTGCGGTATTACATTCAGTTTATCACACCGTTGTGACGAAAAGGGAAGGCAAAGGGAAGGTACAAGCGACCTAAATGGGTTTCCTCAGGAAGGAAGCTCAGTCATCCGAGAGGAGCTCGGAGTAGAGCTGCTGCTCCTTCTGGGCGCCTCCTTCTGGGATGCCTCCTGGGCGCCTCCCTAGGGAGGTGTTCCAGGCATGTCCAGCTGGGAGGAGGCCTCGGGGAAGACCCAGGACTAGGTGGAGAGATTATATCTCCAACCTGGCCTGGGAACGCCTCAGGCTCCCCCAGTTGGAGCTGGTTGATGTGGCTCGGGGAAGGGAAGTTTGGGGTTCCCTGCTGGAGCTGCTGCCCCCACGACCCGACAGCGGATAAGCGGATGAAGATGGATGAATGGATGGACATTGTAAATAAATTAATAAATAAATAGATCAGCTATTCATGAATCTGATGGATGTGGGCATGAAACTCAACATGGTCCCCTTGTCCTGGATGAGAGTGACCTGTATCTCTGTATCTCTGACTGTTGTACATGCAGCTGAATGGTCCCAGTACTCTGCTCGATGACTTGCATCTGACTCCCCTCTTTTAGTATTTAGCTTAGCGCTGCACCATTGCAACCATATAAGACACCGGCTTAGCTGCATAATAATAATAATAATAATAATAATAATAATAATAATAATAATAGTTTCTCCTGCGCCAACCCCTCATCCAAACTTTGAAAAAAAAAAACAAGATGGCCTAATTGCCAAACTCGGAACTACAGTATAGTCCACAAACCAATGGATGACTTCCCTACTGCTAGGTCCATTGTTTTTACAGTCTATGGCTGAGATTGTTGCTTCTGATATTTGTGCTTTTCCTACATGAAACTACTGTAGGAGCTACTGTAGGACTGATTGAAAAACAGACAGACACACACACACACACACACACACACACACACACATACATACAGGTTTGTGGCACTATCTTTGTAGTGACCCAACATTGACATAATGCATTCCCTAGCCCCTTACCCTAACCGTAACCATAACAACTAAATGCCTAACCTTAACCCTTACCCTCACCCTAACCTAATTCTAACCCTAATCCTAAAACCAAGTCTTAACCCACAAACAGCCCTTTAAAGTTGTGGGGTCCAGCATTTTGGCCCCACAAAGCTGTTCGGGACCCTACAAGTTTACTGGACTGCCGGTTTTTGGACCCCACGAATATAGTTAAACAAGACCACACACACACACACACACACACACAGGTTGACAGCCTAGCATAAATGTGAGGCTGAAGAGATGTCCGATCTTATGTCTGCATGCATTTACCCTGGCCTGCTATAAATGGTCTAATAGAGCTAAAAAGTCTCGCTCACAATATTATCTCCCTCCACCTGAGAGGAGTGTATCTCAAGTGAATGGCAGATTACAATTAGCCTTCTCTATTGTCCTCTATGTCCCCATGAGGCACACAGAGCCTCCATCGGCACGGCCACCTGCCTGTGTTCGCCTGTGTGTGTGTGTGTGTTCGTTCATGTGATGAAATCATCTGACCCCTGTGATAATAGCATTCAGATTTCTGACAGGCAGAATTAGCATACATAGTGGCTGAGATATATTTTTCGGAAAGGTTGCAGGGAAATGTTTTTGCAGTGTTGATGGCACCGGTTTCTGCCGAGAAGAATATAAACATTTAAATATACTTCCTATCTGTTAAGATGCCCTTTAGTAAAGTAGGGGCGCATGAAGGGACGGACACCAGGAGAGAGGAGAGAGATTCTTTCTGGATTCAGGCGTCAGTAGTTGGGCTCTGAGAGTCATTGTCTACCATTGACCAATTACCTTCTGGAAAAAAGTTGCACAGGATTCTTCTCCTTTCTAAAGGCATTGTTACCAAATAGAAAGTAAAAAAAGGATTATGGCAACACATTTCTTTTTCCCATGAGTGGGTTATAACTAATCTATAAAGCATTAGTAAGTGACTTACTAATCAATAAATCTGTTTATCTGTATCTGTTCCTCTTGACAACACGTTGCTGAATGATGGCTATTTTGATTTGTTATTTAATTTTATTAAATCAACTTTTAGAACACTATTCTTAAACAAATTAACCATCTACAGCCATGCTAGCTTTCCAAATGATTTTTTCTTTGTCAAAAAATAATAAATGTAAGGATATAATTGATAATTATTTTTATTTGGGGTTAACCTGTGGATTATTTCCTCCATTAATCGATAGATTTTAGTCTATTAGCTAGATAGTGATAAATGCCCATCACAATTTCCTGACCCAGGTTGATGTCATCGGGTTGCTTTTCCTCTACGAACAACATCTAAAAATACTAGTATCTACCTTCCACTCTAAGCACTCAAAGATCTGTGGTGTAGTATTATGTTTTTCCACATGCAAGATAAATCTCTCATTGTCCATGGTGTTGTAGAGGAGACATATACAATATGGGTGTCTTTTGGTAAATTGACTGGATACTTTCGCTGTTTAACTTCCTAAGGCTGGCAAACTTTATTCCTTTTAAGGATTCGGGTTATTCTGAGTCACTACATTGATCTGGGTTGTGCGAGTCACTTGAGTCCCTTGAATGATCGAGGAGTTTTCCGCGTACCTATGCAATGTTTCGGACTGTCTGCTTGAACTAATTGCATTTAACATACTACATTTATACACCAAACCTACAGTAGGCCTAGCTAGGCTACGTGCAGAACATTGTATGTTATTTCAGAAGAGAAATAATGACTTTTGTTGTAGATTTCATTCCCCTCAGCTCAAGGAGAGACTTCACTCACTCGTCTGCTGCTGATCTGCTACAGATCCACTCATAGCCGGCTGATTTGCACTATTGACTTACTCACGCGAGAACTCATGAGTCATTGACAACTCACAAGTCATTGAGGATTTGTGAGTTCTCTAATGAATCGCATGATTTGCGACCTTCCGGCTCTGTCTGCGGGTTGGGAAACCTGTCTCGGACTGTCTCTCTGCTCACTCAGTCGCTTGAGTTGACTTGTAGAGTTGTTGTTGCTGACAAAATTGTAATATAAAGGATGTGACAGCTAAGATAGCTAGAACTAGTACTAGGTAATGTTGCCAGAGGTTTGTGTGTGGCACTGTTATCATTTTCCATTGAATTGTAGTAGGACTCTGATCTGAGTTAATGATACTAGATACTCGCGAGTCACTTTAAAAACTCTACGAGTGAATCACGGCTCAAGCAGGTTTAGTGCGAACGCCACTCGGCCTGCGTGAAGACAGACCTGGCGTGGATCTTTAGCGGAGCGGAGAGTCGGCTCAGCGCACGCTTCTGGGACGTGCCATGACATGGGTGCTGGAAAATCAAGCATTGACTTGAATATCCACAAAGAAGTCTCTGCTGAAATGCAGAAATTCCATTATACTTTCATTATACTTTGCCAGGGAAATGAATTCTGGCTTACACCCTATATGGAGATCAGAGGTAAGGGTCAGCTGAAGCACAGACAGTGAGCTGGTAGGCTGTCAGGAACTTGCTGATGAATACTTCAGCAGGATGGATACTTGCTGTGGACTTCCTCCTTCTTGAAAGACAGACCTCCTGTCAACATGTTCCCCCTGCATTGCCTGGCTGCTGATTATTTAACCACAACAGCCTGAGCTCATGTGCAAAACACATGGAAATATTTAAATCATGTGTAGGAATGTTTCTGATCTGCAGATCTTGATTGTTCGTCAGGGGCTGCGTCACTTTACAGTTGGGCACAATACTGTATCCATAATAACTGCTTGGACAATTGAGGATTTGGAGTGAGTCATGTCAAGTCAAGTCACTAGGGAGGGTTTTAAGTGGACTCAGCGTTAGTGATTAAGTGCACTTAGTACATAAAGGCTCCGTTCAGGAGGTGATGAGAGGGCGTGTAATGTTGGCACTCCCTTGACGCATTGATAACACGCAATAAAGCTCGCTGATGTCTGTTGTGCGCCTGGCGGACACGTGTGTTTAGACTTGTTCTCAGGCAATGTGAGAAATAGCATGGGCGTCACACACACACACACACACACACACACACACACACACACACACACACACAGGGTTGTGTGGGCTGTCTCTGTTTAGGCTGAGATGTACATGCAAGCCTAAATACACAGTTCAGAGAGGGAGAGAGAGAAAAAGAAGTTGTCTGATCAATACTCCCACCTTGTCAAATACTGTCATGATCCCTTGGTGTCACTTTTTGACGCTCTGGGCCGGGACCTCTTGACATAATATTTCAACGTGCAGGATAAAACCACTTAGTTAGGGTTAGGGTAGTCTCACATTGCCAGACCTATCGCCACAGTGCTGCAGAGGAGAAAAATCTGCTCTGGATTATTGGCATTTATTTAAACCAATCACAATCATCTTGGGCGGCGCTAAGTGCTGGAACACATGTATGGTGAATCTGCAAAATAGCGTCGGAAGGAACTTTTGGTGGAAAATGTGCACGTTGGGAGGTGAGCTCTGGAATTTAAATGGCTGCAGAGTGTGATGAGAATGTTGTACAAGTTATTGTAAGCAAGCATATCAAAATGACAAAATTGGATTGTCGGTTCTAGCTCAGAAGATGTTTCCTGAATCGACTGGAGTTTAGAATGCCAACACAAAGAAAGGGGAAGGTGAGGGACATCCGGCAGCACCGGAACTATCCCTTAAATGACACGTGGTCGATGTAGACTAGGGTTAGGGGAAGATCATGGGTGGTTAGAAAATGTACATGTAAGTGACACACTGGATGAACAGCACACAAACCTTCTTCTTCTGCGTGAAAGTCCAGTGTTGTTTGACCTATCCAACAACCCAGCCTGCCTCCGTATGTGGATTTTGATCTTTTATAATTCTGCTACGCTTCTTTTCTTTCTACGTTATCTTATAGCTCATCATCATCTCGGGTACATCTCATACAGATGCTAACGGGTGCATTGTGTGTCAGTATCTGAGGCTGAGGGCCACTGACCAAGCATCAGTATGTGACGAGTTGGGAGTGAGAACAGATTGGCTTTATGTGTGTTCATACAGTGTAAACACAGACACATAAAAGCACATGGTCACACACACACACACACACACTCATACACACACACACACACACACACACACACACACACACAATATACAGTCAAGTACAAGTTATTACAGTATAGACATGAGCATTCAGAGACAAGCAAATGTACTCCACACACACTCAGATTACACACAGTGAAATACTGCAGCCGACGTAATCACAGTAACGGGCAAGTGATATGCCTTCCCTGGGAGATATAGGGAGACAGCGGGAAAAAGATAAGAGGAAAATAAAGATGAGAGAGATGGAAGTTAGTGGTATACCGGGGGACCGGGGGATGAGGAGGAAGGAGAGAAGGTACAGTATGCCAGTAGCTCCCATACAGCAGGAATCCCATCTAGCTGTTAATGCAGGGAGACAAGAGTGAGGCAGAAGATAAGAGTGGCAGAAAGTTGAAGACATAATTTTCAATTCAATTCAATTTCAATTTATTTATAGTATCAATTCACAACAAGAGTTATCTCAAGACACTTTACAGATAGAGTAGGTCTAGACCACACTCCAGAATTCACAAGGACCCAACAGTGTCCTCCAGAGCAAGCAACAGTGCGACAGTGGCAAGGAAAAACTTCCTTTTAGGCAGAAACCTCGGTCAGACCCAGGCTCTTGGTAGGCGGTGTCTGACGGGCTGGTTGGGGTTAGAATGAAAAGTGGCAATTACAATCCCAAAAAAAATAGTAGTTGTTAGTAGTCCTTTGTAGTCGGCATAGCAGAGTGTAGCAGGAGGAACATGGCATCGCAGAGCGTGTAGCGGGGCCATGGCGACAGCTGCAACCTTGATTTTGGAGCATAAGTGAGCATCCCATTTTTTCTTTCATTATCATTATTTTCCTTCATCGGCATAAAAGTTAACTTGTATGGAATCAAAATTGTAGATGTGCTGTATCTAAAATAATTAAGTGAAAAAGAAGATGTGGACAGCTGCCTCTGGTTCTGGCCAGTGTTGTCAGTATGAAGGTAAATATGGTGCAAAACGAGAGCGCGTAGATGTGATGTGAGCACTTGTAGAATATGATTTGAGAGCTTATGAAAAAAATCTGTACTCGTATTTGTTTTTTCACTTCAGTCACTTTTCCAGTACAACCACAACTCAGTGATTACAACCTCTGGAATCTGTCGCTGCAGCGTGCTCTCTCCATCACACAGCGGCCAGTCTGAGCCCTCGACTTCTGCAACACTTCTTGCGATACATTTGGTGCAAAACTAATTTGTACCTGTGGACCAGTTACATTTACATTACAGAGTTACATTTACTCCGTTACATTTACTTGAGTAAGGTTTTGAAAAAATTACACTTCTAGGAGTAGTTTTAAATCACTATACTTGTACTTGTACTTGAGTAGATTAGTGAAGAAGAAGCTGTACTCTTACTCCGCTACATCAGGCTACAATGAGCCTGTTACTTTTCTTTTTACCTCTTTGGTATTCTCTTTGTTTTTATCCCCCCTGCGTACATCTCATTTTAATGTTTTATTTTGACAGAGAGAGACTTCCGCTAAAGGCTCTACCACGTGACTGTGGCCAATCTGACCAATCAAACGGCGTTGTGCAGTCTCGTCACGCGACCATACTCGATCTCAGCGGCGGGACGTGTTAGTTTGACAGTTGTAGCAAAACAAAATGTCAGAATCAACCGTCGGCAATGCAGACACAGACGAGGAGGAACCCCCCCGGCCTCATAGTGAAAGCATGGTTACCTTTTAATAAAAGTGAGAAACAGCAGCTACATTATGCGGCGTCTTCTGTGTCGACCAAAACAAACGGACATTTCAGCTTTCAAAAACTCAACATCTAACTTGAGAAAACATGTTGCAGTCATTTTTGTTATATATATACACACACACACACAGTATCCATTCAAATGTAATGTTTAAGTCTCTTCACTTAAGCTATTTTGTAATTAATAAATTCATTTTAATTTATTTTATTGATTGGATGGACTATAATTTGCCTAAAGATGATTATTTTGTATTTTTGTTTGATTAATGCTTGTGTTAAGAAATAAATCAGACGTTACTCAACAGTTACTCACTACTTGAGTAGTTTTTTCGCCAAGCACTTTTTTACTGTTACTCAAGTAATTATTTGGATGACTACTTTTACTTTTACTTGAGTCAAATTATTCTGAAGAAACAGTTTTTGGCTACTCTACCTACCTCTGCTGTGGACTTAGCCTGTGGAGCTCTGAGCCAACAGGACGGCCGGGGACAGCAGGGTTTCTATCGCTAGATGAGGGACAACTCTGTCCGGCTTATTTATGTAGCATGAAAGCTAGCGTTAGCAACTAACTAGCAGCCAGCCCGCTTATAAATACTGTAAATACCTTTTAATTATCTCAACACTTTTTAACAGTCCAACTGAAACACTGGCGGTGAGCTCCAGGTCCTGCAGCCGCGGACGGATTGCCATCAGTGGGGCTCGGCCAGCGTGGAAACATCGGTAGAAAGCTCCGCTGCAGACCTCGACCTGATCTGATCTCCAGCGGGACACGGAGAGCTCCAGACCCGGTAGCAGCGGCACAACCCCCCAGGAGCCCACCGCCAGTGTTGGTGGAATAGCAAGCTAGCGTTACTAAACTATTCTGTCAGTGACTTGTATACACTATATAATAAATGTACTCTATCATTATATAGGGCATGCTTAATATAGAAGTTTTAGCTAACTGATAGCTAAATGGAATTCAGACAATGTAAATTGTACATGCTGTTTCAATTTCAGGGTCCTGGTAGTGTGCATGTTTGCTTATTGTCACACTGGCATGGCTTACTGAGACATTTGTATAGAATGAGCCACATGTTATTAGTGGGCTACATATGTGCTCTTCCTGCTATGACAAGTCAGATGCCTACTGTGACAAATTCCTCTAATGTGCAATATTTAAAGATTATTTTTGGGGGCTTTTCCCTTTATTGTAGAGACAGTGGCTAGACGTTAAAGGGGGAGAGGACTCAGCCAACACGGGGTGAACGGGCGGATGTAAACAAATACTTTCACATTTTTGCCAGTTTGTTACTTAATAGTTGCTTAGTAGTATTAGGTCCTTCACCCACAATTTGCAGTACAAAGCTTTGAACATTGCTTGTTATAAACAGTCTGCGTCTGGTGAGTCCTTACAGGGTCTGCCTGGTGCACAGGAAGTGAAGGCTTTTCCATTTCTGGCAGCAGCAACAGTGATTTGTTTGGAATAAATATAGAAGGATGAGCAGACCACCTACACACAAGCAAAAGACTCTAAGACTTTACAGTACTGCCAACACGGTTTCATTGACAAATGATCTCAGAGAGACGCAGTGCAATACCATGGCAGCAATAAACACAATAAGCAATAGCAACACATGCTAACCCTGAATAAAAAGCTGGCCCTTTTAAACTGTATGTGAGTTATGAGATTCCCATTATAGGCTTTCAGTTGTCTAAAGAATATTGCATTACCATCCCTTATATTATCTGATTTACCACTTAATTTTGCTTCAGCTGTAATTTTGAGAATGCATCCCTCACTTTTTCAAAGAGTTTTAGATTGGATGAGTTCTCTGCTGTCAGTTGTTGGCCTATTTCACCGTTTTGTGACTGTCACGCTGATGAAAGCCAATTTCATAAGGCGTGTCTGAACAGGGATTAGGCTGGATGATATTATAATTCACTTTTTTTGTTTTGTTTGCACATAATGTGAAAGTATCATTCTTTGGGGACATTCCAAAAGTTGCAGAAAATATCCAATGGAGTTCAAAAACTCTGTCCCTGTGTAAATGTTCTCACAGGGAGGGAACACAATTGAGGGCAGACATTTGGAAGTGCGAGAGCAGTGAGCCGTTAAGCACAGGTCACCTGTGTCTCTGAACCTCAGAGGCAGGCTTGTGTTCGGCTTCTCTGGTCTCCACATGGATGTACAGCCAGTGAACCATGGTGACAGTGAACTCACACAGTTCTATTTCAGAAAAGACTCAACGTGGTGTCATCAGATCTTAAATCCAATCCTTGTTCATCAGGATCATGCAACGTACTTCATGCAATGATGTAGTTTCGGGGGGTCAATATCGAGATGGCAGAGGCTGTATTACGATGTGCTGCCACACCAGTACGCTCCAGTGGGAACGCCTCAAGCTGTCATGTCCTGTTGACTTTAATGAATTTTGAAACCTAGCTGTACGTAGAGTGTGTCTGCATGTGTATTTGTGTGCATGTTTGAAATGATAACAGTATGGAGGGTTAAGCTGGCTGACTCAGTGTTAATGTATGAAGAGTCCTTAAAGGCTTGGTCCCATGTTGCATGCTGAAGTATGCATGTACTGTATGTATCAGTGTGCAGATGTGTAAATATATAGTCCCTATCACTCTCAGTCAGTCTTAAACGGGATTCTTATACAATATGATGGGCTCTGCTGGCATGCAGGCTTGAGCTAATGCAAAATAGATGAGTAATTACTCCGCAGTAGAGAAAGAGGAATGGCTCTGTCTCAAGCAAAAGAGGGCAGAGATAGATAGGATGGAGTATTAGAGAAAGCAATGTAGTCATTTTATGCTCGGCATGGTTGTGAGTATTTCTGCTCCTTCATTTCAAACTACGTTAGTTCTCTCTCAGCCATGCGTCTTGGACTGTAACACCTGTCAATAGTTGGACTTTCTTGTTATTTTCCCAACAGACTGTTGATGTGCCCTGTTATCTACTTATCAGAATCACTTTATTGATCCGAAGGGAAAGTCTGTGTTACAGTTGCAAGAGTATATAAATATCAGAGTAGAAATATAAATTAAGAAATATATATCATGCAAGGTCCAGTGTGGAGTGTCTTTCAAAAATATGAATATTAACAACTTTAACCATTGACCATTAACTATTGAACCAACAGGGCCTTTGCTCCAGACTTTAAACAGGCAGAAAGTGATAACTTTTTATCACTTGCAATAAAAAAAACACAGAAACATGCACAACAGAAATATAATGAAAAATATTGAATCTAACATATTGCTGCAACAAGCAAAAAAAATGTTAAAAGTAAAAAAAAAAAAATAATAATTTTTTTTTTTTGCTAAGAGAAGACAGGAGAAGATTGCACTCACATGTGGCTTATTAGCTTAGCATACAGACTGGAAGCAGGGTAAAACAGCTAGCACTGTCCAAAGTTCAGCAATACATCTATATAAAGCTAAAAAGAATAGCAAAAACAAACAGCTGTGGTTTAAGGGAGAGTTATAAACTGTAACTTGCTGAACAGTGGCATGTCACCGTTAATTCCCGTAGACTACAAGATTTGGAAAACATAGCTTTTAAAAAGCTTGGCAAAGCTCAATCTAACTTTATTTCTTTGTCTTTGCCAACACAGTTTTTATTGTGTTTCCCCTTCTTGAAATACATCTCTTTACATTTTAGTAGACCTAAAGCTTTATGGTTGCATAGTAAAGTTCCCTGTACGGGGACAATTTAACCTGCTATATTTCAGTGGGCTGGTAGAAATAAAAAGGTGGGGTGATTTGGTCGGATGGTTGCACAGAGGTTTGAGAAGTGGACTAGTAGCCCGGGGGTTGCTGGTTTGAATCCCTGGCAAAATGACAGCTGCCAACCGGAGGGTTGTAAGAGTCAAGATCAGATGCAAGTCCATTTCATGGCTGTGTGTGTTTGTGAATAGGGTGTTTGGATGAATGCAGGAGATTCATTTCCCCATGGGGATAAATAAAGTGGAGTTCTATTTAATTATCTTATAATGTATAAAGAACAATTTGAAGCAGGGAAATTGGGAAGCAGTGAAGCAGCATTTCTAAATTTGCTGCTATCCTAGGATTGGAGTTAGTGGAGGCCAATTTTACTTACCCTTAAAATGAAATCATCATCCATAATATTACATAATCGACTCAATTTGTATTTTTCATGGATGAGCTTAGTTCTGAAACAAAATTAAAACCTAATCAAGTGAGACTCCTCACCAATCCTCGCCAATATTTGGTGTTATTCAAACTCAAACTGAAAAGTGACAATAAAAACAACTAAATTAACTAATTAAGATGATACTCAAAGTTCAGTCTAACTATATATGCAGCATAAATATAATCCAACAGGGCAAAATCAGAACATGTTCTATCTATCTATCTAATCATTAAGTATCCTGTTTCCCTTTGCAACAATTTTAACAAATGCATCCATGTCCAAGGTATTTGTTGAACTCCCATGGGCAAAGATCAAGAACTTTCATTCCTTCATGTAACATGTTGCAACGATAGTGAGTACTGGAGGGACTCCCCTTATATGTGGCCTTTTGTCATGAAGGTAGCACACGTCTGTCACACATACTGGTCAACAGTAGAGTAACACAGACTACAGTGCTCTGGGCTTTCTAACTTCAGAGAGGATCAATCAACAGGGATTAATGGTCACCTGATAGTGAGTCAACACAATACCTGACTCCACTCTTTCTTTTGCCATTTGTACCATAGAATAGTAAGTTGGTTCCAGCAGTGAGACAGTTTACATTAAATTTAGATCAAACACTGAACACAATGTTTGTTCTTTAATGTTTTTCTTTTATGGAGATTATATGCATGACTGAGCAATCTGCTCTGAGGCTCTTCTGCCTCTTTGGAGTAAATGAGTGGTGTGTAAAACATCTGGAGCAATGTACGGACAGTATTAGGGAGAAACCTGGGACAGCTGTTTGCTAAAGGAACCAACTATCTAATATACTGTACGCCCTAGAAAACATCAGTGCAATATTTTGAGTAAAATCTGTTGGGATTTCTAGACAGGCTACATGAATACTCTCCAAAGATGAGACCATGGTTAGCGTCTGGTTGTGTTTTAAAATGGGGGGAGCAATACTTGTAAAAGTACAAAAATACATAATTAGCAGGCCAATTGCGGCCAATCACTGCAAGCCTTCTTCGATTTAATGGCCGCTACCACAGCAGCTGAGTTCAGTGTGCCAGATGCCACCAAAACGTTTGACACTGTGATGTTAATAAAAATCAATGAATGAAATGCAGAAGGATTATTTCAAATGAAGTACTCTATTGGTATCGTTATCACATTAAGGGTAACAGTACTGGTACTGGTGTGTAACTTTTAAAACAACATTCCTGCATTTCTGCAAAACCTAGTCTATATACTTGACGTTCCACTTCCATGATTGCTCAGTTTGTGCCGGAAACTCCGCCGGATTTCACCCATTTAGGCCAGTTATCTGTTGCCTTGGGCTTCGATTTCTGAGGACTATGGTTACCTGGTCCTCAGATCTCTACAAGGTAAATCCAGACAGCTAGCTAGACTATCTGTCCAATCTGAGGACTATGGTTACCTGGTCCTCAGATCTCTGCAGGGTAAATCCAGACAGCTAGCTAGACTATCTGTCCAATCTGAGTTTTCTGTTGTACGACTAAAACAACTTTTAAATGTACCCATCTTGCACCAAAACAAGTTCCTTCCAAGCCTATTTTGCAGTGGCACTGCGGCTTTTCTCCGGTGCAAGACGATTGTGATTGGTTTAAAGAAATGGCAATAAACCAGGGCATGTTTTCCTCCCTCCCATCCTAGATTGCATCCCAAACAGGACTAATGCAAAATACTAATAGACACTTTACACATACAAGAGCAGACTCTTTCCTCCCCTATCAGCTGGTTACCTTTAGGTGGGCTGGTTGGCATAGTTAGCTAACATTGACTTGGCATTTCAGCGACAACACACAATTTAAAGTTTGCCTGGAGTCAGTGGTCAAAGCAGTTTCCTTCAACATATGCCAGCGTATCTTTTCTTATGTTCTATATTCAGCCAATGATGCCCATGATGATCCAGTCACTATGGATTGACAGCCAAAGCATTCTGTGGCAAATGATGAGTGACGAGTTTGACTCAACAAACTCAAAGGGCGGTCCAAAGATCTGTGATTTTTGTTGTTGCTGAAAATAATAACATGATCATTGATATAGGCTGCTTAAATATAATCACATGATTGCGTGGACTAAGCATTGCTCAGGAGCCTATGGATGGGACTGATGAGAACGTTGAGTAGTACACACACGCACGCATATACAATCCTGTGTGAACTTTAGAGCAGCGGGAGGTTTTCTGCCTAAGCTAACAAGATTTGATATATTTATACTCTGTTCATGTTTGGGTGACTCATCATCAGTGGGTGTGCTGTGCCTTGATCTTCTTCCAGAATTATGTTTTCATTTTTTGACTTTGAGCTGTAGTCTTTTCCTTCCTCATCTCCAATTCCTTCTTTTCTGCCTTTTTGACATTTATTTATTGATTTTCATGTTTCAAAAATTAAGGTTATCTTCTTTTGAATTCCTGTCCAATTCGCATCCTCATTCTCACTCTTGTTTTCTCCTTCAGTCCAGTCTGATAATGATTGGGAGCAGCCAGACAGAGAATAATGAGGGTAGGAATACTGTTTAATGCAACGATTGGCTTGTTCCAGGTTATTATATTGTGTACTCTGGATCGGAGGACATTTGTCACTTGAGTTCCTGTTACGGCAGCAGGGTGATCTAATGGTGTGCCATCCTTAGGCCAGAGGACCCATGTTGTTAGCTAGCATCTTGCTTACAGAAGTCGCCTTCAGCTAGACACTACATCCTTTGTAGTTGCAAGGATTCTGTTATCTTTTTCTTTTCTTCTTTTTTCTTTTCACAAGGAGCCTGACCTCCTGGTGCCAAAGAGAAAAGAGGATTCCTTTGCAGGAATTACCAATCACCTTACTTTTAAAGGTCCTCAGTGGGTTAAATTAACTTTGATGAAGTGAAAACACACAACGGGAGGGCCAAAGTTTAAGACAAAAACAGGCACAACACCCACAGTGCAATGATTAGCATTGCTTATTGCTTGTCGTGATTGACAGGTCGGCGTGTAGCCACCAAAGCAAAGCAAAGCCTGCGTATTTAAAAAAAAAAAAAATGGGACCACAATTTGCTAAATGAACATCATGCTGTACTGAAGACTTGAAACTAGTGATCGAGGCCCTAAACTCATTATGAAAATGTTTAATAATGTATACTCTATTAATCCTGCAAGGCGAAATTACAATTTATACTCTTACACTTGTTATTACACACATGCTCAGTACCTATACATTCACTAAATGGAGAGATGTCAGAGTGTGTGTGTGTGTGGGGGGCTGCCCATGAAAAGGCGCCCGAGCAGTTGGGGGTTTGGTGCCTTGCTCAAAAGCACATTGGCAGTGCCCAGGAGGTGAACTGGCAGCTCTCCAGCTACCAATCCACCACCATACTTTGGCCCGTATGGGGACTTGAACCAGCGACCCTCCGGTTCCCAACCCAACTCCCTATTGAGCTACTACCACCCCCACCATTACTGCACTAATAAATAAAAAGTGAGAAGGAGGGTCATTTCTAGGGCTGTAAGAATATGCGTTATATGAAACCAAAATCGTGACATTCAGATCCACAGACCTGTGTCTCGGAGTGAGAAGGCAGAATCGCGACACACCCCTTCCAACTCTATGAGTCATCTTTCCCGTCCAGATCCAATACTACTACATCCTTGAATTACTATTAGTATTAGTCTTTTTGGTGCCTCAGCTCCCATCCCGACTGGAGCCTTTCAGAGCCAGGAGAGTGAGGCAGACAGACAGGGGTGTGCTAGCTGATGGCCAAATGAAGCTTCATGAACCAGTGTCTTTATTTATTAGATTAGTTGTCTATCTATACAGTTAACATTACCGATGAATTCCTGGGTTAGCCCAGAGTTGTTAACCATGGTCAAAACAATCATACTAAAAATAACTGAGCGTGTTGAACGATGGCGTAACAATATCTTACCCACCAAGAATTATACATTATAGACCTAGCATTAGCATTAGCTACTTGTCAACCAGCACCTTTACAGTAGGCACCAACGTACTTTTCCTCTTCGTTCCCCCTACAGACTGGAAGGGGAATTGTCCATTATTGTTATATCACCATTATTCTTATGTCTCATTCCAACAAGTTAATGAACCACTGAAACAATTTTGGAAACATTATTTTACAGTACAAAAGAATCTTTGGTGTTGGATCGATTGAAATTGAAATCAATCAATATCAATAAATAGGGTATCTGTTGTATTTTGCAAAGTGGCATGTAATCAATGACAAAACGATGCCATGTGGCAGAGAAAAAGTTGTATTATGTTTACTGAGTATAACTCTTCTCCAACCCCTCCCCCAAGACAAAAAAAAAAAATTTGAGGTTTGTATAAATTGTGGGTAAAAAATTGGGATATGAACCGAATTGTGCGTTTGGTGTATTGTTACAGCCTTTCTATGGCTCTGTCTTATTATTTTTTAAAGTCTACCATTGAGACTAACTATTGGATGGATTTCCATTCCATTTTGTATGGACATTCATGTTCCTCAGAAGATGAACCCAACTGGTTTTTGTAATCCCCTGATATGACTTTTGTTCCTGTGCTCCCAGCAGGTCAAAGTTAAATGTATCGGCACACCATTTTGTGCAAACATTTACATATCTTTCCCTGATGATGTATCCTAATGTTTTTAATGAACTTCTGACTTTTCCTGTAGTGCCATTTGTGTCAAATGTCTCAAGAACTATTGGATGGAAACAATGAAACCATTTTTATTTGGTAGCTACATTTGTGTTGTCCTCAGGATATATTGTAGTTATGTCAGTAATCCTCTGACTTTTCATCATCTTTCATCATAACTGTAATTTTTTTCCCAATACTTTGGACCTGGGTTAAAACCTGCAAAACTGACATTCCGATCAGTTTCTGCTGGACTTTGTGTTGTTTACTTTTCATATTGCTAACTTTCTTTGTGTGTGTCTCTTTCTGCAGAACTTCGATGACTTCATCTTTGCATTCTTTGCCATTGAGATGGTGATCAAGATGGTGGCTCTGGGGATTTTCGGCAAGAAGTGTTACCTTGGAGACACTTGGAACCGCTTGGACTTTTTCATAGTATTGGCGGGGTGAGTTACCCAGTTAAACGCACACAAACACATGCACACACACACACACACACACACACACACACACACACACACACACACACACACACACACACACACACACACACAGGTGGCCAAGCATAACCAAACACTGGAGGCTTGTACAAGAAGCAGTAAACACACACACACATGCAACAAATTTGAGTAGTAATCAATCTACAATTCAGGATTTGAGAGTGCAGGGACAGAATCATGAACAAGGACAGAATCTAAATGTTTTGAGCTTGTGAGTGTAATTGTGTCACCAGATTTAAACAAGCTGCAGGGTTTTCATTTCTTGCTGCCCCCAGAGCAGATCAAACCACATGTGGATTTAAAGCATGAATCTATTACAACCAGTGCTCTAGGACTAAGTAACATCAGGCTTCTTCTCTGTGCGCTCCACTGGGTTTGTCATTCAGAGAATCAACCCGAATGGCATGTAAAAGCCTTTTAAAGAGAAATTGGTAGCAAGTACCCTCTTAAATTCTAAAGTGCTCACAATCTGTCAAACAGCTGAAGAAAGTGAGATAAGATTTATAAACTAAGGGCGTGAATGCAAGACTAGTCTTCTTTTGAATTTGCCCATCTTTACTTGTTCACATTGTTTACTTGTGTAGTTGTGTACACTTTATAGTTTACTTCACGCAGATTGAAAATGTTTTCTGCTTAACAACTTCCATAACATATCCATGCACACACATTCATGATAATGCTGTCCAGGCAAACAAAGACACACATGCACACACACCAGAGATCGTTTACATAATCAGTCTTTGCTTTCAGCAGAAAGCTAAGGCTTCTGTCTTTCGTGTTGAGTGTGAAATCTTTTGGATCAATATATTTTGTGTGATTAAATGGACTGTTCTTATACACATATAGAGTTCTTATATAGTGCTTTTCTAGTCTCAATGACTACTCAAAGCACTTTTACATTGTACGTTCATACACAGTGGGAGAGGCTGCAGTACAAGGTTTATTTACAGCACATTGGGGTTCAGTGTCTTTCCCAAGGACATTTTGACATGGGCCAGGGACCATCAACCTTCTGATTGGCAGACAACTGCTCTACCACTGAGCCACAGCCGATTATTTAATAAAAGTTGATGAAAACACATGTCCCATTTTTGTAGTCTTTATATTTTTAATGCAATTTTAATATTTCCATTAATTATTATGGTTTACCGACTTTTATAACCTTTTAGCTTAGGTTGTACTGAGTTTAGTGATATGGCACATTCAAAGATACTCCAAGAAATGACATCACAATAAGCAAAAATACCAATGTAGGCACTGGTGGACCATTTCGACTGCAGTTCAAAGGTTTAACATATCTACTATACACACTGTCTATAAACACAGCAGGCACAGAAATTCACAAAGTGACACACATATGCACATGCAGCAATGCACACACACACACACACACACACACACACACACACACACACACACACACACACACACACACACACACACACACACACACACACACACACACACTCTCTAATTTGATTAAACATGTTACAGAACATAGCCTGCTGGTTGCTCTGACATTTTCATCCACTACATCCCCTGCTGGCTTTTAATACCATCCTTCTGCCACAGCTTCTGTGGTCCATCAGCGGGAACAGGACACATTTTCTTTCTGTGTGTGTGTGTGTGTGTGTGTGTGTGTGTATGACAAAGTATGTTCGTCATCAGCAGAGATGTACTTGTATGCAGTAATACACCTGTAAATCAACAGTCAACAGTCTCTGTCTTTGTCTTTTCTGCAATCATCCATGTAATTCCTCTACTCTCTTTATACCTGCATCATATACAGTACCTGGATCATACATCTGAGTCTTTTAATCTTTCAGGATCATAGATAGAAACACCTGCTCCTGATTGGTCATTGCCGCTCAGGGAACATCTGCAGTGCCAGAGTATCAGAAAACAGGTCCTCCGAACCATACGTCGACGTGGGCTGTGTTCCTCACCTTTATTACGGCCCACAGCCATAATAAAGAGCGTTTTCCATCCTCATAGCTAAACCAGAGAAGGTCGGTCGCGGGTTTTAAACATGTCATTAATGTTGTGAAACAGTCACAGATTGGTTATGTATAGGCAAAACAAATACTTGGTTATGTTCAGAAAAAGATTGTGATTTGGGATGAAATCACATGATACTTCACTTGCGGTTACACACGTGATGCAGCACGTGTGTAACCATGGGGGTGCCAAAGCGATGGCAAAAAAAATAAAAATACAATTAAAAAATAATTTTTTGGAGATTTTCTATATGTAGCTGCTGTTGGGCATTTCTAAATCATTTCTGCATTTCCTCAATGTTATATAACATTTTTGAGGACTAACAGGCTCGTTACACACACTTGAAAATACATGCTTTTCTCGCCTAAATGTTTTACCCAATAAAAGTGATGCAGTTCCCATATACTTTGGCCCTCTGGGATGTGCCTGAGGTCATTGGAAAGTTAACACTCAATTTTTTGTTCCAAGAATAGAGTATTTCTATTTCCGTCCAAGTAAAGCATCTGTAAAATAATTAAAAACACTACTGTAAGCATATTAGAAGGGCTACATACAAAACTAGTACCATAGCCAAATGTCTCAACTTAAAACAGAAAAACTGCAGAAGAAAAACACTCAGAAAATTGATATTTTATGAAGTTATTTCTACAGATTTGTCTGTGCATTTTTCATATTTCCTTTAAGAAAAAAAGCGCAAAATAAAAAACACATCCACATCACACACACTTAGGGGACAAGCCAGCAGAGCTGAGCAAGCAGGTACCATTAGTGAGTGTCTATGGGAAAAAATGGATAAAGCAAAAAGCTGTAGGGGGCTAAAAATAGAAAAAGAAAAAGGGAAAAGGAGATGGGATGTCAAGGGATGCGACAGCAGTTAAATGAGTGGATGTGAAAAGCAACAGGTAGGATTTAAAGTGTGACGTCTGTTCTTGGAGGCTTGGAAATATTCATGTTAACAGACTAGCTAGCGTTTGCTAACACTGGGAATGTAACTAGCAAAACCGAAGTTGCTGAGCTGAAAACTGGAAAATATAAGGTAGCATGTACAATAAATGACAAGAACTAATGCAATAACTCTGGTTTACCATGGAATCATGCATAAATGTGCTACCAAACTTGGAGGCTTGCTAATATGCATGTTAACAGACTGGTCTCAGACTAGCTAGCTAGTGTTTGCTAACACTAGCAGCTAACTAAAGTTGGCTTTACTGCTAGCTTAATGCAAACCAATGTTGCGGATAGCTACATTTAGATTTCGGTTACCATTCCCATGCATGACATATCTCAATTTTATTAAGGTAAAATAACAACTGGTAAATATAAGGTAGCATGTACAGTAAATGATAAGAAGCTGGAAAACACAACTCATGCAATAACTGTGGTACACCACAGAATCATTAATGTACAATTAGTTTTAGCATTAGCTGTTCGTGTTAGCTGTGCTGTCAGACATACAGGTAATAGTTACATCTGTTGGGTGACATGGAAGCTGTAATTACAGGTTCTATCTCTCTCTTAAAGCTCTGTGCTAGTTGGCTCTCCATATTTGTACTTTTTAAAATCCAAAATGTGAATGTAATTTCAACAGCAGCACAACCTTACTGCATAATAGTTTCATTTGATGCCATCATTAGGCTGGTTTTAGATTTGAATTTAGGCTGCTAAATTTAACAGTGAGTTCATTTCATGTAGGTGTGAGGATGGTGGATCAGCAAAGACATTGGAAGGCAACAGGTAGGTCCAACATTAGGTGGAAGAGTAGGGGGACCCACTTGATACCAACAGATCCATTTCTTAACCCTTGTGTTGTCTTCCCGTCAAAATTCAAAATCAACACTTTTGTCGCACTTTTGTACATTCGCATTTTTATCGATGTTTAACTTTTTCTTACTTTTTTGTCCCTTTTTTCAACACTTTTGATGCTTTTTTTTCAATGTTTTTCACTTTTTTGACGTTTTTAACACTACGTAACACTAACTTATTAACTAGTTTTACAGTTATTTTTTGAATTTATGGTCAATAAACCTCATTTATAGGAAATTATACCTAATTTTTGAGTTAGAAAAGCAGAAATTTACGAATGTTTAGACTAAAATTAAAGGAATGGATGTTAATCAACTTTTACTCAATATTATTTCAAAACCACTTCAAATGCTTTTTTTTCAAATGCTATAAAATTGAATAAGTAGAGATTTGTACTTGCCAAAGAGCATTGTGTGCAATCAATCATGTTATTTTGGGTAATTACAACAGTTAAAAAGAACATTGAATTAGGAAAATGGGTCCATTTGCCCCGAGGACAACATGAGGGTTAATGTTATTAATATGGAAAAACTAATAAAATATGTTACATAATGTTTGTTTGGTAATAGGTCTTAGTGAAGAAGAACACAGGCAAGGAGTGAATGAGACAGACATGAGGTCAGCGATGGCATCAAGTAGAGATGAGACCAGTGATGATGATCAGGTGGGAGTTATATTAGACCACACACACATATATACACACCATATATTTATTTATAATTATGGTAGGCCTACAGGGGCTGATATACTTTAAAATAAACCTTTCCTATTTAAAGCACAGTTATTTATTTTAATTTTATTTGGTGGGAGTGTGCCAAAATTGTTGCTACATACCCTTATATCCCATAGCCTATATCCACCACCTTCCACTTCTGGATTGCTCTGTCGCCTCCGCCGTATGTGCTTCTTTTCGGCCGGGTTTACATTACCCAACTCTTTCTTTGTGTTGGCATTTGAAACTCTGGTTGATTCATGAGGACTATGGTTACTTGCTCCTTAGATCTCTGCAGGGTAAATCCAGACAGCTAGCTAGATTATCTGTCCAATCTGAGTTTTCTGTCACACGACTAAAACAACTTTTGAACGTACACATGGTCAACCAAAACAAGTTCCTTCCTGAGGCTATTTTGCAGAGGCATGAAGGCTCTGTGCGGTGCTTTGCGCCGCCAATGACGATGGTGATTGTGGTTTAAAGCACTTTTTTCTCCTATCCCGGAGGCTGTGTGGACTAGCCAGACCTTCCGTCAGAGTGCTGTGGAGGAACGTCTGGTAAGCAAGACTATGTCCACCGCAACCTACCTCCAATATGGAGCTCATATTCTTCGTCACCTTACTTCCTCCTATGCTCTCGTAATAATTATATGAGACCAGTAGAGGGCACCGTCGCTATAAATGTAAATTTAGGTCGTAATTGGTGCTTGAAATAAACAACCTATGGGAGCGTTTTTCCAGGTAGGACAGTCTCTACCAGAAGGAACTAGATGAGGAATACCTCAATGTTTGATACAGTAAGTGATAAGAATGCACTTCTAATTAAAACTGAGAACAGGTGTAATGTTCATAGTAAAAGGAGGACACTATAATGAATGGAGACTACTTGCATACATATGAAAATATAATGTACTGGTAGGGAAAACTGGGTCATCGTAGCAGGATAGAAAATGCATAATACAACAGGCAGATTAAATATTACTGTGTGGAATTTCATAATGAAACAAAAGGAATATAATTCATTCCTTTTGTGTATTGCAATGTTAGATTCACAATAAAAGTTTTACTTAAATGTTGTTTGTCAAACAATTAGACATCAACATAAAACATAAGCATGGTCAATGAGTAAAATAATACCTAAAAAGTCTTAATATATTGTATACTGCAGTTCTTTGATTTGGATATTTCATAAATTAATTAGATTGCTGACTGTAGTCGGTTAAACTATGTGTGACTATCACCTGCGACTAACATATCTTTTCATTATGCATTAATTAGCCACCACTTATCTTCATTTATCGATCAATGTCAGTCACAATTTCACACAGCCCAAGTTGACATATTTTGATAGCTTGTTTTGTTCAGCCAACTGTCCAAAACGTCCAAATATTCAGTTTACTATCATAGGAGTCTAAAAAAAAAACTAAAGCCCAGTTCAGACCAAAGAAAACGTTTTAGAACGTTGCAGAGAAAAGCTGCAGTGGTCTGAACCGGCCCGTCTCAGCTGGACTCCAGCCAGCTGATGGTTTCTCTGCTACTCAGCTGTTCAAGTCGCAGACGCTTGTTTTAGAACTTAGGGGATGTCATCTGTTTGAACAGTTAATGAGAAGTCAGCTGGTAAAGTCAGCTATAAACTATAGAAAGAAAGTTATCCATAATCCCATTTTATTTTTATGCTACAAACAGCTGGTTGATACGGCAGAGTTTTAGACGGAGCTAACGTTACATAGGTAAGCGAGAGAGAGAGAGAGGCCAGGCCGGCGTTAGAACAAAGCAGTGAATCCGAGAAATGAACCGTTGTTTTTGCTGATTCATCACTAGAAACGCAACTGTAGCAAGCATCTCTCTATCACTACCGTTCTCCACATTCATTTTTTAGATTTAGACGCAACAAATGATACAGTATATCCAGCTACAAAAAAGCCTAAAAGTTGAAAGTGGGAAGGACAAGACAGCTCCATTGAGATGAAACACCGTCTCGCCTCATCTCAGTGGTTTGAACTGGCAGGTTTTTAGAATGCTGCAGACCGACTCCCCGTCGCAAATCTTTGATCTGAACTGGGCTTAAGAAATATTCTTTTGAGAAGATAGAACCAGTATGTTTTCATTATTTTTGCTTACATCATAACCGATTATCTAAACAACGGCAGTCCTTTTTCTCTTGATTGACTAATATAATAATCAAACAACCCTTTCAGCTCTAATCCCGTCATGAAAATATGGCCTGTATGGAATATTGTATTGTTGAATACTTGATAAGTGGTAGAGCGGGGTTAGGATCAGCACATTGTAATTACTAATCATATTGATTTATTGTCCTATGACCATAATTACTGTATGTACATGCAGAAACATGTACGTGTTGGTCATTCACCTTTTAACATTAAAGATAAGGGTAAGAGATTAATAATAATAATAATAATACATTTTATTTATAAAGTATATACAAGCTGGACAATCGTGTTCCCAGAGCGGACAAGCCAGTGTCGCTAAGGATGTCTTTTAGATAATGAACCCCCCTCTGTTCCCACTGTGGGGCTGTTATGGGCCTCCCACCAATCAGAGGTGCTGCATTGTTGAATAATGGGGAAAAGCTGTGCCAGTGATATGATATATGGCAATATGTTTCAGCCAGTTTTTATGAGATAAGAGATAATGGGGCCAAAGCGAAGCTGGCACTGTTTATAAGAGATATTGGCAAAATGAACGTCATGGAGTGACCAAGGTTCTGTCATTGCACTTTCTAAAATACGCCAGCAAACAGACAAATCTGGGTTGAGCCCATTTGAATTATGTTTTAATATTTTTTATTTGCTCTCAGATCGCTTCCCACTGCCAGGCTAGCAACTGAAATAGTAAGCTAAAGCAACGAGTTTATGGAAATGGTCAGATCTTGTGCCTGACTGATGGGGAAGTGATATTGATAAGCGTTGGGATTCACGCATTTACAGCATTGAATTTTTTTTCCAGCTTTCCTTCCTGTTTCAGCAGCGACTGTATTGTGTTGGGCCTGTAAAACCGTGTATGTGTTCTTCATATTTATGTAGATTTATAGTTTGCTTTTCTTATGTAAAATATGCAGCTCTGGTAGATTTTTGCGATTGGTTGTGCAGTACAAACACGGCCTCTTTTATGTGAACGCGAGCTCTGCTGGAATGGGAAACTCTGGTTGATTGAACTAGTTGTTAACCACCGTTGGGACACAGCTTATGCGGAACAGCGGTTGTTAGGGTTAGAGAAGCCGGGTAACTGACTGATCCAGGACATGTTGATCTTGATTCGTAGTACAGGCCTCAGGTCAGTGCAGTCACAGATGTTTATGGGTAGGGAGTTCCAGAGGGAGGGGGCTGTAATGGTGACAGCTCTGTCACCCCAAGTACGTTGCTTGGTCCTGAGTGGTGGGGAGAGGTCTGTGTTTGCATGAGTCCAGACCAGGAGTCGGCAACCTTTTCTATGATGAGTATCAATTTACAAAGATGAACGCGGCCGGTGTGGCATTTGTTAACGTGCATGTAATTTATTTTCAATTTGTGTACTGATAGTTAGTTACACTGTTATTGGAAGTTTGACCTCAGTGATAATGGAGTTACAGGCACTGGATTGCCTCTCTCAGTTACTCATTCACACATACAAAACCTTGTTGTGATGTAAGCTACTGATAAATCAAATGTTAACTGGGCTGAACAAATGGTGTGATCCCTCTTCCTGCCTTTTGCTGTCGAGTTGTGCTCTGTCGGGCCTGTATGTTTCCCTTGAATTTAATTCAATAACATTTCATTTATAGTTTCAAATCATAAAAGAAGTCACCTCAGGACACTTTACAGAGTAGGTCTGGACTACACTGTAGAATTTACAGAGACCCAACAATTCCCCCCAAGAGCAAGCACTTGGTGTGAAAAAAAACATCCTTCTAACAGGTAGAAACTGTCAGGATTTGTGCAGGCTTGGACCCAAAAATGCAGAGAGTTGAGAAGTGTCTTGAAGCAAGCAGGTAGAAACCTTGCCAAAGGAAATCCCAAAACACAAGGAACAATACTTCTGAGGGAGAGACGCATAGTATGACTCGGAAAAGACACACGCCACGACAACGATTGGACAACAGACGAAGAAAGCACAGAGACTGAATACATGAGGTAACAAGGGTGGTAACGAAGGACAGGTGTGTGAGGGCTGATGGACATGTGAGACACATCAGGGCGGGGCATACAATCACAAAGGCGGGGAAACACACAAGGCAGACAACAGGGAATGAAAAAACAACAATAAACCACAGCAGAAAACCACAACCATGACAGCAACCCTTGTCTCTTGATGGGCGGCCACGCTGTTTGGATTTTTTTTCAATTTTGGGTGCTTTTTTGTCACTTTTGCGATGTTTTTGATGCTTTTTCCATTTCCTTTTCCATTATTTTTAACTTTTCTTTACCGATTTGGACTGCTGGCACCCCTAGCATTTACCTATGCCACCTACGCCATGGGCCAGCCCTTCCGATGCAACTGGTGAATGGTCTGTTGTCAGCCAACTGAGAAACGTGGGATGTCACTGATGTCCACTCTTTTATCTGTATTACCTAGTGCAAACAGTTTGATGGATGTGTACAGTTTCCATCATTTCATAAATGCGTGTCTCAACGCTTATGGCGGACAGTGACCAGTCTTTAATCCTGGATATGATGGTGTTTTTATGTGGAAGTCCATCCAACAAAACCTCATTGATGTATCTCCAACTGAAATATTTCACAAGTTTAGCAATGCCCTCGGGAATGCAATAGCTGCCCTCTGTAGCCTTAATTTTGTTTGTTTTTTACGTGCTTTGCTTATCATATTTTGGCACTGCCCTTTATATTGATTCATCTTTGAAGTTTTTCTCATACTTAGTATGGTGTCAGGATTATGTCAGCGACGCACGCCGTTCGGCTGTGGCTTGGTAGCGTTGCATTTCCCCCAACTCATTTCCTGGTTCTCCTTCTCCATAAACATGAAATTTAAATAGAGGGTTAACTTTTCCTGCTGCAGATTTCCCACCGTGGTCAGAAAGCACAGGGAGACACTTTGTTTCTCCCATTACGCCGCTAGAGTGCCGAAGCTAATCTTCTCACTCGCTCTACCACACACTTGCCGGCTCTGCTATTCTCTTAACCCTTGTGTTGTCCTCACTGTCGGGACCCTCTCGTATCCCTTGGGTCAAATTGACCCGTGACCTATTTGGCGTTTTAAAAACAATTCTGAAATTAAAAAAAATAAAATTTTACTTCATAATTTATTAACAAATATTGTCTTTATTTTAATTTCAAATAATTAACATATATGATAACATATGTTTAGGGAATGCAATCAGTCTCTACTAGCACACAATTAAAAATGGAAGTGGGATTTGTTTTTTTTTGATTTTCAGGTAGAAAACAAATATCCACAAACTGAATTGAGACAGGAATACATGTTTATTAAGGTAACCACTTGTTTTTTTCTTCTTGTAAACATTTGAAATGGGTTACTTAGGGTACGGTGATCGCCTCCGCTGGACCAAAAATCACGCTTTTACTCTGTAACTGTGAGAAAACATAGTGTATTTGTGTGTGTGTGTGTGTGTGTGTGTGTGTGTGTGTGTGTATCAAGGCATGAACAGTATGGGGTGACAGAAAACACGGCACAAGAAATCAAGTGTATTTCTACGTCTGTATCTACTGGTATCATGTATGTTGACTTACATCTGAGGGTGAGTGTAGGTGATGGTGTGAGCATGTATGTTAATATGTTGTTGTGTTTTCATTGGTTGCCATTTCGTAAAAAAAAAAACAAAAAACTTTCTACGGAAAGCCCCCAAGCCATACGGAGACAATGGTAGCCTAGGTAACGGCTGGTTGTCAAGCATTCGATATATCCCGGCAACAGTTGTTAAGTCTGCGGAGGAAGGCTCTGATGAACTGTTTGTTTCTTTCCGAGGCGATAATTACAGCTAAGCTGCTTTTTCAGCAGGTCTTCGCTCTCCTCCTAATCACCTCACTGTCAGGAGGGAATGATGGAAGGAGGAGTGTAACAAACAGGTGGAGTGTGCAGAAAAAGAGGGAGATGTGCTGGGAGTTTTTTTGTCTGGTGACCGGTGGAGTAGGACTGCTGATTTTTCTGCTGATATTTTCTTACAACTAACAAAACAAATCTCAGAGTGTTTTTCGCAATATGTTGCAGCCCTCCGTGATGTGTTTATTGCGGCCGTTGATATCGCGTGACAATACAAAAACGATACATTGTGCAGCCCTATGGTTGATTGAGTGAATGAAGGATGAATGTACTACTGCATTCAAATGGTAAAGAAAGAAAGGAAGTAGGAGTTTTTAGGAGTAAGTAGGAGTGTTGGACAGAACTACTAACGTAACACAAAGGTTATAATAAACTGGAATGATCAAATTCAGCAAAATCAATGTGGCCTTCTGAATGCTCTGTGTCTAGCTTATTGTCAGCTCTGTATCTGTGAATGCATGTCCAACCAAAAATAGCTTCTCAGTTGTTCTCGGCGGGAAGTTCCCTTATAAATGCAACAGACTGAAACTAGGGCTGTCAATTGATTAAAAATATTTAATCACGATTAATTACATGATTCTTCAACTACCTAATGTACTAACGTTTGCAATGCTCTTATCAACATGTGAGCAGAGAAGTATGTTAAAATATTCTCCTGAATAACCTTAAAGGGACTGTATGCTCAAAAAAAAAACCATCCAGCGTTGCGTGCCTTTGGCGAGGGGGAGGATGGTTCTCTGCATCAGCGGTATGCATGGCCAGCAAGTGGTATTTGAGACACAATGTACTCCGGTGGTAACTCAGTTTACATCGACAGTACATGCAAATAACTTTAGTCTTGTCGAGAGAACCATCTGGAAGGGCTTTGAAACTCAACATGCTATACAAAAGACTCTTTTCTTTATCCAATAACCACAAGGTTACTGCTGCTTCACTTCATGATTGCGTCAAAATGATTAGTGGAGTTAAAAGGAATTTGCATTAAATCATAATTGCATTTCAGCCCTAACTGACACACACAAAAAATATAACGGAAACCTGACATATGTTAATACAACATTTCCAATAAGAAGTTTTTGAACCAAATCTAAATAGGGCAGATTACTCTGTTCATATCAAGACACTCCATTTAATAAAACTGTTCAAAACAAGTTTAGACTCAGCTCTAGATTGAATGATTTGTTAAGAGAGTGTTTTCATTTATGTGTGTATTCATGTATTGATTGGTGAAATGGAGCCCCATTCAAGACCTTAGGGAGTCTAAATAGGAAAGTGTAGCAGCAGTTACTATAGCCGACAGGCTATCCTAGCCATAGGACATCGATCAATTCGACTTTAGACTCTCTCTCTCTCTCTCTCTCTCTCTCTCTCTCTCTCTCTCTCTCTCTCTCTCTCTCTCTCTCTCTCTCTCTCTCTCTCTCTCTCGTTTGATTCTTCCTGTAAAGACAGAAAGGATAACTGAGGGGGAAGAGTGTGAGTGGAGAGGGAACAGGAGGAAGGACAATGGATTGACAGAGAAAGGCAGATGAACAAAAGAAGAGAAGCTAAGGCAGTCGAGCCAATCGCTTGATTGGATTCCTTCAATATGTAATCCAGTTTTATGATTGAGCACAGACACCACCAATGAAAATGCTCATTTGGGTCAATTTGGATAAAGGACATGTTGCTGTAACAGTGATCAAATAGGTGACTGTAAGGTATCTATAACTCTCCTAGAAAGAGTCTAAGAAAGAAGCTAAATCTTGTTATTGTGATAAAATATATCATGTAAACCTTTAATCATCCCCTGCAGCACACTGCTAGAATTCATACCATCCAACTGTCTGGACCAAAGTGGTGGACTGACCAACAGTCAATGATATCCCTAGTAAGATGTCGCAATAAGTAAAAAAACTAAATTCTTAAAATTGTGAAACAGATATTTTTGCCTGTCCTGAATTATCTAGCAACCCATCAGATTGTTATTGGGACTTAATTTAGGGTTGGAACCACTGTAATAGAATAGACCAAATCACTGTTACATGGCGCTTACACAAAAATCACTTCCGGTGGACAAATAGCAGTTCATTTGAATTGCAGAGATATGTGAAATCGGCAGACTTGTTTATTTCCATTGTCATTCCCAGCCGTTACTCTAACGTTTAAACATACAGTATATAGTTAAACACGGAGGTCCGACTTATCTGACGTTTTTGCTGTTCTTATTTTCTGTACTGTGTTGCTTTACTGTGTTTAAACCAAATCTAATGTTACTGCTAGTTTGGGTCATTTTCTTTCGTCTGTGGCCCAACAGGAAAATTAGCTCTCCAACATAACGTTAGTAAAAGTGTTGACATACAGATGACAGCATAGACAGAAAATGGACAGAAAGGCCATTGAACTGTTTCCTGTTGTCATTTGATTGGTACACAGCAAAATGGCTACTGTTGTTAGTTGTCATAGTGACAGTACGCGTCAGTGGGGGCGTGAACAGTCATCTTGCTGGGAGGCGAGCCGCCTGACGCCGCTCAAGAGATATTCTGGGAGTTGCAGGGAGTGAGGAGGGCCAGTTAGACCCAGCGGCAGGGGGTCAGCGGACCGCTAACGTTAACGGCAATAGGTTGGTGGTCTGTAGCATAGAAAATTCTAATAATTGTTCTTCTACTGGACAGGGACGGTAGAGAGATATCAAAGGGAAGAGAGATGGGAGATGACAGGAACCGGTCAGTGCCTTAACCCCTAGGCCACTAGGGCGTCTCTTTGTTTAACATTTTAAAAATGTTAAGAGTATTTTGTAGAGAGATAAACCCCTCGAGAAAAATTAATTACATAATAATATTGCATACATCCCAATTGCGCTGGTGTTTACAGTGTATGCATAAACAGGTGACAACACATGAAAGAGGAGAAAAGTAAGAAACTAAATAAAAAGAAAAATATTGTTTATCGTATAATCGTATAAATCGTTCGTTCAATAAATACCTTTTTCATTTTGAGACATTTGGACATAGGAAGACAGAAGATGCTACTGTCCTTGTGTGCAAATTAAAATACATAAAATCAGCGGGATTGCCAGACAAAGAATCTGGAGTTTTTTCAGTGCGAGCAGCACGGAAGGTCTGAGACTATCTGAAAGTAGAGAGAGAGGCAGAAATCCATCAACGTGCAATGTGCTTGTTCTCCCCTTAGTGGGAAACTGTACATTTGACAAAAAATAGAACAGTCTGACACAGAGTGACTCATCACCTTAACCATGGTCCTGATCAATTAAGATAATTATCAAAAAGTATCACTTTTAATTTTGCCATGATATATTGATATTTAAAATGCAAGCTTAGCACCTTTAACTGGTTTTAAATATTTAACACATCCTCTTGGATTTCAGAGCTGTGATTGAGCTGCACTAAAGGAGGTGAGACAGAAGCACAGGACCTCACCCTCTGCATCTCTTCCTTTCTTCTCTTCATGATTTATTAATGCCACTTTGGATCGGCTCCAGCCCAGTTTAGGGGACAGCAGAAGAAGGAAGGGGTGTGAGGATGGAGGAGGAAAGGAGAGGGTGGCAGAGATGTCAATGGGAAGGGAGAGATAGAGACAAAGTGAGAGAGAGAGGCTGAGAGAGAGAGAAAGGAATAGATGAGGTGAAAATGAGGAAGGCAGGTAGAGAGAGAACTGAATGTACTTTTTTAAAAACTAAATTAAGTAATGTATTAGTTAAACATTTTTAGAGCTACACTTATTGCTTTTTTGCCCTGAGAGTGAGATGATTAATGTCCATCTCATGTCTGTGCGTTAAAGAGATACTTTGTTGAACCAGCTTTGTACCATAATAATGTTGGTAGAATGTCTAAATGAACTATGATAAACTTCCCTTCATATCACCAGTGCCCAGATCTCCCTCCTCACAGGCCAGCTGAAAAACCTCCAAGTTTAACACAAAATATGTTGCATGAACTACAGACTGTACTTTGCATAAGGACACAAGTATAGAAGCGGATCGAGAAAGACAGCAGCCCCTCTCTCTCTTTCTTAAATTCAGACTGAACCAAGACAGCCTTACTCCCGGCAAATCCAAAATGGACACTTGGTCAAGTGCATTTGGCGTTAGTTACTGACGCAAAAAGTCTCTTTTAGCGCCTCAGTCAAACGCGAGTTTGGAGGCCTTGGCGTCACTTTTTGATGCTGTGGGTCTGGATTCATTTGCCGTCATTAGTCAACGTGCAGGGTGGGTTAGGGAAAAATCGTGGGTGGGGTTAAAAATGTACCTTTAAGTGATACGCGGGGCAAGAATAGGACAGTTATATCACGGTACAATGGCGGACTCAAATGCATGACTCAGACAGGGAATCACAGGTAAGTAGTTTGTTGTTCAGAGAACAATCCAGGCGAAGGTTCTTTTTTTTATACCAATCGCTACCATGGTACGTCATCTAGCAGCGCTGCAGTTGTGCTGCTGCCATGCCCTGTGCATCCCATTGGCAGCTAAAGGGTGCCTTTTGCGTCCATATCGAGATCATCACTGACAAAGTTTCAGTATTTGACGAGTTAGACCTGAACTCCGATTAAATTATAAATCAGGCAGTGCTGATCAAATTTAAACCAATATTCTGTTATTCTCAGGGTTCCCAAGGCCATGGAAAACCTGAAAAAGTCATGGAATTAGTTAAATCCTTAGTTTTAGAACAGTCATGGAATTTTGTTGTGTGTAATGACATTCTTATAGTAATCTTCCGTGGATAATCTTTTAGGTAATGTAACATAACACTGAACATTTTCTGTACAGTAGCTGTTTACATGATGTAGCACTTTTATGTGTTATTCCTTGACATTTAATACTTGACTTTTAATACTTGTCATACCTGATGATCAGGTACGTTTCTTCATTTCCGTGTTTCGTCTCTCCCTAGCTCAAATTGTGTGAACCTTAAATAATGCAGGCCATGTGTGAATTTAATGTTTCATTGTTTTTCAGACTTGCATTTTGAAATAAGTTAATACTCAAATGCATTAAGTTTAATAATAGTTTTTAATAGTTAAAAAATCATACATTGTGATTTCTGGATTTTCTTTTTTAGATTATGTCTCTCACAGTGGACATGCACCTACGATGACAATTTCAGACCCCTCCATGATTTCTAAGTGGGAGAACTTGCAAAATAGCAGCGTGTTCAAATACTTATTTTCCTCACTGTAGCAGCCATGAACAATGATGGCCATCCACTGCAGTAGTCTCTCTCAGCCCCCTTCTCTAACTGTACTGCATCCAGACTGGACGGCTGTACTTTCTTGTCCTGGGTGTCCTTATCCACCTGGGCTATCCTCCATTAGCTAGATTATCTGCCCACTACAAGTGGGTCAGCAGATCGGCCATAGATTATCAGTCAGAGGGAGTGAGGGAGGGTGGGGATGCTGGGGAGATAGAGGGAGGAAAGATAAAGACAAGAATGGCCAAGCGCCAGTGCGAGCACAATATTTTAACGATTTACAAGGATGCATTTGTATGTAAAACTGTGTCTGTATTGTTAACCAAAATTACAATGTAGTTATAGAGAAGGGCATCCTGCAGCCTCTGTTGGTTTGCTTTGGGTTCCCAAATGAAATCCTGCTTTCATGAGTCATTAGTGGGAAACCCTCTCCGTGCACAGAAAGTGAAGACATTTACCAAGAGAATGAAGCTAGCATCAGCTGTGATATCTCATCTTTCTTTGTCAAAAATATAGGCTAAAATAGAACTGGGCAATACATCGATACTATATTGATATTGTGATATCAGACTAAAACGTGAGAATCATAGAAATCATCATGTCAAGGTGTATTTTGTACGCTTTCTGTTTTTACACAGTATTTCCCAGTAGAGAGCCCTTGATTCTGATTGGCTGGAGGATACACTTCTTCCACTTAGCATCCTCATGACATTAGATTATTATGAAAGCCGAAAGGACAAAGTAGTTTCAGTGGATGTCTCTTGTTGTAAGATTACTAAGGCTAAGGTTGACATTGATAGTTTAGATTTATGTTTGCAGAAACTGTCACTATGTCCTGACGGGAGCACTTGAGACGGATTATGGGATATGCAAGTTTCCACCGCGGCCGAAGACAAACAACCAATCAGAGCTGCGTAGTCCTTTGTAGTGTCAGTGACTGCTAGTGAACTGCAGTCAAACTGGGCAACGCTGATCATATATGAATCAAGGTCCATGATTTCCTATTTCTCGCCTTGAATGTTTTTAGGAACATATCTTAATGAACTGCTTATCTTTAAAATGAGAAAGTTTGTGACCAAGTCGAGCAAAAACCAACCACTGCCAACAGAGGAGTATGTTTCCGTTTTACGGCTAAACATCACACTAAAGCAACATTTGCATTGCTAGGTTTTGGTTTTTAAGCCGAGATTTGAGCCAAAAGCCAACAAAAATCTCCGTGCACACTATTGTTTTTAGTTCCAGTCGAAGAACAAATCTCAGTTTAAACTAACGCCCAAACCGCATAACTCATCAACATTTTTGTATACTGGGCATGTGCGTGCCGGCGTAAACAGGAGACAGAATGTATACTAAGCTGGTTGCTGTGTAGTTGCCATGGTAACGTTAGTAGTTAAGTCTCAGAAAATGAGACGTCACGACCGATAAGACCCAATGAGGTGGCGAAACGGAGTCTGTCAGAGCACATGGCTGCCCTATACGCTACCTATTTAACCCTCAAAGACAGACTTAAATGTTGCCTGTGTATATGTTTATTTATTGAGTTCATATCAATGATCACAATATTCAAATCACCTGTTAACCTAGCCATTCTTCAAATTGTTAATGTGAATCGTATGTGTGTAAATGTCTAGTTTAATAGATATTCTTTTTGGCTGTATGGAGCCACCCCTGCATTGTCGAGTTGGTATGTTCCAGTTTGAGCTTCAGGCCTAGATAGTCTGGCAGTTGCGTTTGCTCGTGACAGAGAGCATGAGGAAGACCTGAGGGAGTAGGGCGTAAGTCCGTTGGATGTCCTCAGTAATGACTTGTCTATAGGTCAATAGGAAACAGTGTATGTTTTTTTTATAATGTGATCTTTTTGACTTTCACATCAATTTCTTTTATTTTGTCAAAGTGTTTTGTTTGCCTTGATTTAGTTAATTTCTGTATCACTATCTTGCCTCGTTGGCCTTACTTGGGGTTAACAATAAATATCCCATCTTATCAATGTCATCTCGGACTCACCTTGAGTGTTTTTCCACTTGATCACGACTATGCTACATCTACCCAAAACAGTCGGTGTTGCCAAAGGTCTCCGTTTGCGGCCGTTGAGACATCAACACAACCCCGCAGATTCCAAACCCAAACGGGGGCCGAAGTGTTTTCAAATATCTCTGGTTTAGACGCCCTGACGTACCAGAGCAGTGCTTATGCGAGGTGTAAATGTAGCAAAAGGTATTAATTTTTAAACCAAAACGTAGCAATGTAAATGTAGCCAAACATGTGTTTCTGAATAGGCAACAGAAATACATATTGTATTTGATCGCTGCCTAGTGTTTCACAGTTTGACAGCAGTTCAGGAGGAGTCATTGACACTGCGTTAGACTCCTCGGCCCTGATTGGTTGTTTTCCTTATGCCATTAACTGTACCAGGACAGAGAGGAACGTGTAGAATTTTGTGTATTTTGATTGATTGAAAGTGGCCAAGGTATTAGTGGGATACCAAGCACTGCAGTTAATAAAATGCATCTTATTGTTTGATGTTTGATAAGAGACAGAAAGTCCCTCAGGCACATTCACAAGGAAAGTGATTTGTTACGTTTGAATATGTTTGACCTGGGAACATTGAGGACTACTTTATATGCAGGAAAAACACATTTTTGCAAACATTTTGTTTGTTACAATTACAAAATGACTTTCCTGGAGTGAATTATACTGTATTAAGCCTATAACTTTATTACTGTCATGTATTATTCATTGTGTGCTGCCTTATCTGTTTTTATTCTTTTTAAGCTGACTTCCTCTTTGCCCATCAGACTTTTAACATAACATGGGAAAGGATGTAACAAAAGGGTCTAGTAGTTAGATATCCCATGTGGGCATGCCGACTCTAAAGTGTCCATGAGCAACACACTTAATGCCAATGTAGGAGTGTGGTTCTGTAGCTAAGACCTCTGACTTTTCTGTTTGGGGACAAGAAGGAGAATTCCCTCGCAGTGAGTGATTGTAACAAGGGAAAGAGAGATATTCAGTAATCAGCCATGACATGAAGAAAAAGTTGGTTAACATTTGGGTTAGATAAGCAGCAGAGTGGGTTGTTGGCAGAAAGTGTTGCTGATGAAAGGCTTTCGATCTGATTCAGCATGAAAACACGCCATCTGTCTGTTCTGTGGGTTTTCTTCTCTCCACTTCTCCTTAATGATACTCAAGCAGACTCATCATTAGCTGGTGTTCATGCAGTGACATGAATTATACGTGTTGATTAAAGCAGACCTATTACGCTTTTCTGTCATTCCTGTCATTTTATGCCAATGTTACAATGTTGGGTGTTGATGTTAAGCATAGCCAAAGCTTAAAATAATGAGACAAACATATTTAAAGCTGTAGTGCATAATCTTTTTATATTAAAGGTGCTGTAAAAGATGTTGACGTTACTTCTTGTTGACGTTCAAAGTATTTTTAAACAAAACAAGACTTTTGGCTTACCACGATCAAATATGCGTAATCAAGCAATATTTTTTTTTTTTTTAAATGCGGTTTTTATTTGCAAAGCCCATCTTCCGCTCCATAAACCACTGTCTGCTCATGAGCCAGTCAGTTGTTCCCTGCACCGCGCAGCTTAGTTTCTAGATGGAGACAGTCCCAGAGGACAGAGTAACGGGAGGAAAACTCAACATGTAGCAGTTGTTTATACGTCGGTCTCAAGGTTTACCAGTTTACCAGTAAAGGCAACATTTTGTCCCGTCTGTTATTCAGACAACAGCAGTGACCAGTGCTAGTTAGTGCTAGTTAGTGTCTGTTAGCTCACAGGGCTCTAGGGAGCAAGTAATATTTTTCTTCTAGGTCACATCCGCTGCCTAGCCACAAACAAAGCAATGTTGTTTATATCAATATGGTTTAATTTTACATTACATGACACATTTCTTCTGTAAAGCCGTGCCTGTGTTGGATCTCTCCTCTTATTCTCCGCGCAGCCCCGCCCCCATTAACTCACACAGCGCTGGTGTCACGCTTCTGACATTTGGCCAGTTTTTATTGTTATTAACACAGCTAAATGTTGTTAAGCAGGAGGGGCAAACCTGTATTTGTACCAGTGTTTCTGCGGGCAACTGCTATCGCGGCCGCCACGGCGAAAAACACTGAAGAATTTATTGAATGCAACTAACTTCAGTTGTTAGAGTAATAGCGTGAGACGGATCCTGCTGGACCCATTCATAATGATCAGCCGTCTCTCTGTGAGTACGTCCATCGCTCTCCCCCTCTCTCCCTAGCTCTTTTAATCAGTTATTGTTGAAAACAAGTGAAGGAGCTTTCACAGAGAGAGAGAGAGAGCTATTTTTCAATTACATGTGTTGCAGCTGTATGTATGTACAACATACAACTTCAACATAAGAGGAATGTAGCACAATATGGATGTGAAAGCAGTTATAAATAAGCTATGTGACTATAAAATTTGTTTTGGTTAAAATCGTGATAATAATCGTGATCACAATATTGATCAAAATCATAGTGATTATCATTTTGGCCATAATCGTGCAGCCCTAGCAGATAGTGAGGAGATGTTTTTTACAGTGTGTTCTGGGGACAGGCAGCTAGCAGATAGTGAGATGTTTGCTGTATGTGACAACAAATGGTCTAGGCTAAAACACGCAACATTGCTTAGAGCAACTTTAATGAACCTCCGTTACATTCACGCCATCGCCAAATGAGTTGCTACAAAGTTTATTCATGCTGCGTTCCAGGCAACCATAACCCGCGTTTTCACAACCTTCTCCACCCGTGAAAGTGCCCTGGAACGGCAGTCAAACCCATAATCTCTACCCGTGAACTTGTACCAGATCATTCCTATCTACTCCCAGTTACAGTTTTTGATGTCACACACATCACCAACAATGGCGACCCCTGTTGATGCTGTACAGACGCCTGTGATTAACAGAGAGAAATATAAATAAATAGACATAAATTGGCAACGTAAAGTAATTCCACACATTGTAATCAAATCAAACATACGATTGTGTACTACTACAGGTTATATTTATTAAATGAAGCCCAATATATGTTGCAGTCTAGAAATCGCTAGTATCAGCTAACGCTAGTGTCAGCTAGCTCTAACTAACGTTAACGCTACCAAGTCGTGAGCCGTGACTTGAACTCGGAACTTACAGGCTAATAATTAGGGTTGGGCATCGAGACACGATTTCTACTTGGAATACACTTCAGGTGCTCCAACAGAGCATCTCAGACAGAGGGCGAATGTGTGTTGTTACATAAAGGCATGAGTTATTTTTATGGAGCACACACTGTAGCAATTGCACTTCAACAATCACACACACACACACACACACACACACACACACACACACACACACACACACACACACACACACACACACACACACACACACACACACACACACACACACACACACACACAAAGAGCTATCCATCACTCACAATTAATTTGCTGACGACACCTAGTGTGACAGCTTGCCTGTCACTGATGTGGAGGTGAATACAATGTTAACAATGTGTGACTAAAGGTTTTAGCGGAGAGGACAGATGACTGGTTAGTTCATAACGAGTGATAAGTGACAAGACCGATTATGATGGAGTAATGTGCAGCTTCAGTGGTAAATATAAATATATATAATAATATAAATAACTGCTACCTAAATGCATTTCTCTATTTATGATTAAGACTCAATATTTTATAGACATGTGATTTCAATCCAGGCTGTTAGTGTTTTGTACACTTCAACATTTTTCTTGTTCTGTAGCATTTTTTTTTTTTTTTAACATTATGATATCTTTCTCACTATGGTTTGCACATTTTGGAATTACAGTAAAAGCAGCAGTGGGTAGAATACAATAGTGTGAGACCTCTCCCTCTCCACTCTTTGTCACACAGCCAATACATGTGTAAACCAGCCAATAGGAACACTCTGAATCTCTCTCTCTTTCTCTGAAATGACCTGTGATTGACCAAAGTCTCCCGTCGTGGCTAAATTATCAAGCCTGACAACAGAGCCAAGAGGAGGTGTGGATGTCTAGTTTTCTCTCAGACCCTGAGAATTAACATGCTAAAAGATTATTATGGAATTTTTGCACAACAACGCACAATATAATGCCTACCTACAGCTTTAAGTCTAAGTCTAAGTCTAAAGGTCCCATATTAGGCTCATTTTCAGGTTAATACTTGTAATTGGGGTTCTACTAGAACATGTTAACATGCTTTAATGTAAAAAAACAAAAACATTATTTTTCTCATACTGTGTACTGTGACGTGATGTGTTAACATGAGTTTCTCTGAAAAGCTTTTTTACACATCCATCAGATATGGAGCAACATTAGCATTCAAACAAGAGTGTACGTCAAAGGGTTAGAGTGAGTTATGAGGGGATGCTGTCCAATGGTGTGGCTAAATGTTAGGGGGCAGCTCAGCATTAAGTGTAGACCACATATTGGACATTTTATGTAAATCGGATAATGTTTGTCAGATAAATGAACTGTTCCATATAGCGCTTTTCTTTTCTCAACGACTACTCAAAGCACTTTTACATAGTACAGGAACCGTTCACACACATTGATATACTGTGGCCGAGGCTGCCATATAAGGTGCCTCCTGTTCATCAGATAAACAATCACACACATTCACACTCCGATGGCGCAGCATCGAGGGCAACTCGGGGTTCAGTGTCTTGTCCAAGGACACTTTGACATGGGACTGCAGGGCCAGGGATCGAACCACCAACCTTCCAATTGGCAGGCAACAGCCACCCTGGCTGTATAAGTCTGACTTCTTGTTGCCAGCAGGAGGCGCTATGACTAGTCGATATTGACATGTAGATGCCCTCAGGCCTGCACCCTTGTCAATCATGAGAAATTGATTCGAGTTACAATAACAACAACTATCTCGTTCAGCACTAAATGCTCAAAATATCAAATTTTTCACCCGACCTGATGCATGTGTACATTTTGGTGAGTTTTTGAGCAAGTTAGTCCCTCAAAAATGCTATTCATTGCATGTAATAATGACTCCCTAATGAGAATAGAGTTGAAGGCCAAAACACTGAAATAATCTCTGTCATTTTATGAGCTCTCAAATTGTGGAAAGGTGTTTTTCTTTCCAGCCTTCATTATGCTAGACTAGCAATTTCTCCCTTCTTAACGCTATGCCACCCTAAACACATCTTGGAGCTATCTCTGTATCAAATTTACATCAATCTTCTTACTCTTGGCAACATACTATATCAATAGTGATGTAATTATCAGCCCTCTATGTGGAATGATTAATGGGTATAGCAGTGGATGTGTATCAAGTTAGTTTCACACATATTTTGCCACCATGATATTGAAAACATTACGGGGTACCCAAAGTCATTTGTCTTGCTGTGCAGTGAGAATGCCCCAGCTCTCCTCATTATTTATTCAGCAAAGGTATTTATCAAACATTTATTTTCTCCTGATAAAACAAATTCCCCAGCCTCAAATCGACCATGAAAACTGAGGAGACTCTATCAAAATTTGTCAATTCCATTTGTCTTTTCTCAGTCGATCCGTCATGAAATCATGCATAAAAATACAAAGATGGAAACCCAGCCAGGGAAATGATGAATGAATATACAATCCTGAGTTATCTTTTATATTTGTATACTCTTGCCTTTTGGTCCAACAATCAGTCATCCATTCCTTCTTATCCATCTGTCAGATATAGGACTGGTGGCTACTTAACAGTATAACGGTGCAGTAGCTGCAGGAAGACAGAAGGACTGACCAAGATGGACAGAAGATGGACAGATGGATAGATACAGACAGAAAGGGAGACAGATAAAGGTTAGGTGAGGACAGGGCGGGTTAAACATCGGACACATTCCTAAACTTCCTAGCATACATTACTTTTCCTAGTGCAGCTCTTTCTGGGTGGCATTGTGTCTCTTGTGTATGTGTTCCAAGCTACTGTTGCCATTGTTTTGGAGGAGATGGAGCTGAAAAGCTGTGTGTATACCATCCTTCATGTGTCTGGCTGCTTTGGCACAAACACACACATTTACCCTCTGCGATAAGAAAGGACGAGCTAAGATGCTAAATGCCCAGAGGAGTGTGTGCGTGTGTCCTTTGGTGCTTTTTGTTGCATGACATAAACAGATGATTCTCATTATATTTTTCTGCAAGTTTGTCCTTTGTAAGGATCCCCCCATATCAAGATGTAAGAGTGTGTATGACAAGATGGGAAACTGTTTTTCATCCTTGACTCAGTCCCGCTGTGTAGATCTGCTCCGTGGGCTTCAGGTTTGGAATTCTCCTCACGCAAACTCCCTCCAGGGTTGGGCCTCCCCCGTCCTCTCCGGGTTCTCATTTCTTAGTCCTCCTCCGTCGGTTGCCCTTCCCTGTATCGGTATTGTCAACACTGGCACGGACTCTGACAAAAACAGTGCACGACTTCCTGTCGTTTCCATCGTTTGTTTGATACACACCATTTCTCCTCGGCTGTTTTCTTCATTCCAGATGAGGGGAGATGGGTCAGTTTTCACTGAGTACACCAAACTTCATCTGGCTCCCATCAGGGGAAGCAAGTGTTTTTGCATGGACTATTTTTCAACAGACATCATTCCTCATCCGCTTTTAAGTTTGTTTATGCAGCTCTGTCTGACGAAGAATTACCCTAATATTTGTATTATATCCCTCTGGGGATTTATAGCATGTCTATGACACTCAAACATGACTTTTCCCATAAATTTCCCATAGGGGTTTTTACTATTCAGAACTGGTACTGAACATGGTGAACTTATTGTATATTCTCCATCTCATACAGCCTAATGATCACTCTGAATTGCCATGTTGCTCACATCATTTATCAGCCTGACATGGTGGGTATATCAGCCATTTTCTATTTGGAAGGGTTTGTTATTTTGACCTTACTTATTTGTCTTGTTAACATCATGGGCAATGTATCTATCATGATATGAGACTAGAGTTGTCTTAGATTTTGGATATCGTAATATCGTGATATGAGTGTTGTCTTTTCAAATAATAGAACAGTTTGGTAAGTTCAGAAAACTACATCACTTTACTGCAATGCAGCCTTTAAAACCAGGAAAACACTTAATATAACGATACTATGATATCCAAAATCTAAGACAATATTTAGTTTGATACATACGGATAAATGGTGGCAGTGCCAGGTCTGCGTTTACCAGCAGGTAAATTTCCACCGGATGCGTCACTTCAGAAGGGTTAAAAACGTTAGCGTTAAGGTTAGCGCAGCTCCATGGCAACCATAAACTCCAAAAGATGCAAGTTACACTTTCATAAAAAGTGCCACTTGAGTCCTTTTGAGCTGAATGTCCATGGGACTACCAGCTACTTGATGGCATCTCTGTGCAGTTAACTGTTTACTCATTTACCTTGTCTCTGTGGCTCACAGGCCATCTCTCAAGCTCAGGGTAGTGTGTGTGTGTGTGTGTGTGTGTGTGTGTGTGTGTGTGTGTGTGTGTGTGTGTGTGTGTGTGTGTGTGTGTGTGTGTAAACCAGAAAAAAAGCTTGTTCTGGGACATCTCAAACACACATTAATTAAGGGTAGTTTCTTACACTTGGTGACCAACGGCCCCACACACACACACACACACGGGCCATCCGGCATGTGTTGCAAATTTGTCCGACAGACAGACTTGGAGCCGATGTGAGGAGGGAATTCCTTCATCTGCACGCCCCTTCAAGCTGCACATGTGCTCAGCATCTGCTCCACACACATACACAGGGGCACACACACATACACATTCACACACACACACACGGAGAGAGAGTGAGTGGGAGATGAGATGACGATAAACTCTGATCAAGACGGAAAAAAAAAGTCAAGCATTCCACAGATTCTCTTTGCTAGCGCTGTCCTTCTAACCTCCCATCACAGCCAGAAAGAGCTGCTGGAGAGTGTTAAGAGTGTTTGCCGTCCCAAGGTCACAAGCGGACTTGATCTGATGCTGCTCTCTTATGTACCGTGGTGCCACATTACCTTCTTTCAATGACAAGTGATTCATCCGCTCTTGACGTCTGAAAGGAGATATGCTGTTCGCGCCTTTGAAGGTTGATTGTGCGAGGGTGCATGTGAATATATGCGTGTGTTTGTCAGGTATGCAAACATTGCGTGTAGGCTGCACTCAATATACAAGCAAAAACACACGCACTGCCGTTTGTGTGTAAAGTGTTTTTCTAAGTTGCTGGTCTGTTAACTGCAGTTGGAATGAAAGCATTTTGTTTGCCAGAACACATGTACTGCAGCCATCTCTAAAGGCAAGAATGTAACTGGGATTCAGGCCATTAGAGGATTAATTACCACTTGAGAGTATGGGAGAGCATGTAATGCATGCAATATATAATTGGCTACATAATATTTCTCTTATATTTTCTGTGTTTTTATTCCCAGATGATAAAGCCAGCTCCGTTGTGTGAGCTGTGATAGCAATTGGTTTTGCTATTGCTGTACTTAAACACATCTTTCTCCCCACATGTTACAGGATGTTGGAGTACTCCCTCAACTTGCAGAACGTCAGTTTTTCAGCAGTGAGGACGGTTCGCGTGCTGAGACCTCTGAGAGCCATCAACCGAGTGCCAAGTGAGTGCAGACCTACTGGCCTTTCACACTTCAGCTCCTCAACCAGACTCTGGATCCCAGAACTCACAAAACCGCCACACTCGTGGCTACCTTCTTTACACAAATACATTTCATAGATTGGAAACTAAAGCCAGGCTGCTAAAGATACGGACACTGTGTAGAACCTTTAGGCTGACCGTTGCCTTGCGCCAGTGTGAGAAGTCTTGCATTTCCAGATCTCCACAGCACTGTGGGGGACGATTTGGTTACACCCCAGACAGGAGACAGGATGAAAATGCTCTGGGTTGTTTGCATTTCTTTTAACCTTTCACAATCGTCTTCGGACGCAGCGACAATGGCCGGGGGAAGGAACTTGTTTTGGTGGAACATTTGCACCATGCAAATGCCACATACAATATTAAACAAAGATAACCGTTCACACAATACAGTATATAAACAGCAATAAACTAGCTGGACACATGGTTACGTAATTTGCTCTTACCAGTGTATCGACACTTGTATTTCGCCCACAGCTATCCCACCAATCGGTTCCAAAATGTCCCAGAGAGAAAATCGCATGAACGTGTGCTTTAGAAATCTTTACAGTCATTCACCCAAAGAACCAAGCAGGCCTGCCTTGCTGCACGATCCAATATCTCTTCAAAACTTTTCATTTACAGTGTGTAGCTTGCTAGCTCAAAGGTTGAAAACAGCATCACACAGAGAGCGGAAAGTGAGGGGGAAATATACTTCCGTTGATGCAGACTGTATTTTGAGTGACGTTAGTACAAGTTCATGGTGATAACACAGACAATCTGGCAGTGTGTGAGGCTCAGATGTTTAATCTCTCACTCTGCATAACAAATGCAGAAGGTTTGGTGTATAAGATTTAAATCCAGTCTTGATGTCTTCCCCACTTAGCTGGGCATCTAAATAAGGTTGCAGCCTTGATGTTTCAAAACTGCTTTGTTTTCATCATCAAAATGGACAAATGCTGATATAGCCATCCAACATTATATTATTTAGGATAGCGGATCAAAGGACACGACAATTGCAAGAGCTAAGCTGTGCTATATACTCAATCTGGACTAAATTGCATTTTAATCTGGAGCGGACCACTTATTACACAATGTGAGGATATTATTTTCTGGTTTGCGAGCATTGGTAGTGTGGGGTGGAGGGTTGCACTCTTTGCCTAAAACAACTGCTGATAGCAAAGGGAGAAACAGATTTAAAGCAGGGTTATGACTCTGTTTCGTGGACGATTCTGATTGGTTTAGCAGGAAGGCGACCGCCTCCACCAGCTCATTTGAGTTAGGTAGAGAGCATTAATTAAGAGTGAGGTCTTCCTGAAAGAATTTACGCTGAGCTACATTTCAATCAGGAGAGACTAGTTGCAGATATGCAAAAGTTATATACAGCATGATAAAATGTACAATTATACTGATAGCTGATTCGATTTAAGAGAGCATTGATTAAAGGTTAGGTACTACTACACTATATGTGTGCAGGCCCCTTGTGAGTTTCTGTATATGTGCATCCACTTTGGCCCAATCACAAGACATAATAGCCGTGTTTCCATTCATATAGTTTTGGGGCATTTTGAAGTATTACAAAAACTGTATGAAAGTTGAAAAAGGCTAAATGTGATCAAACTTCTTCAAAAGAGTTGAAATGCTTAGCGTAGCAAACATTTAACTGACATGACTGACCAGCTGTTCCCACTGTTGGCGTCTTCCCAGATATTAGCCTAAATGTATTTTGCTTCGTCTCTGGACAGAAACATGGCCAATACAAGCTAACATGAATGAACAATTAAGGCTTGTCCAATTGAACAAAATTCCTGGAGAGTTCCTAGTTACTTCTTCTACTCTGTTAAGAACAATTGCGGGAAAAAACTTTTTGATCAAAAACTTATTTTCCATGTGTTTTCATTTGTAAAAACAGGTAAATAACATTACCTGCCAAACCTTTTTTTTGTGTGAAAAAAACAGAAAATGTTCCCTGGCAAAACATGCCTGTTCTTGATTTCTAAACACAAACTAGTTGGATCAGACCAAAAAAAAAAATCCGCACTACTTTCATCTCAGGGCTATGCACCTTTAAGACACGGTATTGGAAAAAATGTCTTGTCAGAAGCTCACTTCACGCTTTGTTCCTAGTTAAAGAAACTACTTGCCTCAGTTTATTAACTAAAGAGCTCTTGTGTACTGGCGAAACCAACACAATGACAGGTGGCAGCAAAAAGTGACGTGTCTCTTGGCTTTCATGTGCTGCACAAACTGACTTCTGCAATAGAGAGTATTGACATCTAATTCAAACTTACACATTCCCATTTAGCCATGAAAGAGCCCATATTTGTATTCTTACATACTAAGTCAGTGCAGAAAAAGAAGTCAGTTTTTACATTCATAAAGCTTATCTAAAAGCTGAAACTATTGTAATAACTCATCACAATGACCAGTCATATCTTGCTTCTAATGATTAATCGGGCTTGGTTGCAGAAGATATTATCCGTATGAATTGACCTTATCTTAACATACTGGACTTCCGCTCCGCTGTCATGCTACTTTATATAACTGGTGATCATGCAGGTGGAATAAATTCCTACACAGCAGTGGAATGTGGGTCAGGGAAAAGCCGATCCACAGTTGCCACGTTTTGGCTTTCTTCAAGCCAGACATCTTTGGACTCAGACAGATTCATATGCAATTTCCCAACTGCACAATGTGTATTAAAGGACTGCAATGTCTAGCTGCACTCACACACGCAGACACTCGGATCACTCACTCCCTCCATGCGAAGCAAACACACAACTCCCTGATTCGTTAGCTAAATCTGTCATCCACCCTCTCCCTTTCTTCCACAAACTCACATATTATCCTACCCCCCCTTCAAAAAAGTTCCATATTCCACTCCTCTTTTCTTCCATCAGTCTCCATTACAGTTTCATCAGCACAGATTGAATTTTCCAGTGCACACATTAATGTTTAAATAAATCATAAGCATTTTTCTACCCACCCAGCAGTCCATTCTGTGGGTTCATTCTCACCTCCACCCCCTGCATTGCTTTCATTTAAATACAGACCATAATTATGTCATTAGCTCCCTCAATTGCTCAGAGAAGATTGCAGGCAAACTGAGCAATAATCCAATGGATGGGTGTGTGTGTGTTTGTGTATGTGTGTGTGCGTGTGTGTGTGTGTGTGTACATTAGGCCAGATTATGAAAACAATCATAATCACGATTATTTGGGTCACTATTGAAATCACGATTATTTAACATGATTACTCATTGACTTTTGGAATGATGTTGGTATTGTTAAACTTAAAAAAAAAAAAAAAAACAGTGAAAACACCTACAACTGTGAACTTTTTCCGAACACAAGGCAAAATAGAAATCTAGAATGATAAGAGTTTACTTGCAAAACATGACATGCAAAATTATCGTTATTCTCGATTATTCTGTTTTTGTGGTCATTAGGAGCCCAAATCGTAATCACATTTCAAATTTGGATTAATTGCACAGCCCTAGTGTACATGCAGAGATGTTTACCCCGCGTTGGTGCATGAATGGCACATCAACCTTCTTTCACTCTACTGATGACAGTCTCGAATCTCACCCTCTTGTCAATCAAGGCTGTCGTAGGGGTCCAGCGCAGCTCATTAGGCCACACACACACACACATACACACACACACACACACTCAGAGAGCACAGACTCGGTCATTAAGCATCCAACCATTCCTCATCCTAATCACAGGACTAATAGCGGCGTTTGGATGATTTGGTCTGGTTCTGGCCCTGCGGCGAAAATGTCATTGGGTGGGGTGGTGGCAGCCTAATCAAGTCCTGCAGAGAAGTTTGCAGCCTTCGTCATGACTCTTGATGGGGATGTTTATCGTGGAGCTCTGCCTATTTTGAGGCACACTTAACTGAATTTGAACACACGGGTGCTCTAGTCCTTGGATGCTTTGAATTCATTTCTTACATGGCACACTGGATTAATTGCACTGACTGGCGTCTTTTGTTTAACCTCTTCCATTATTAAGCAGTTGTTGAGTCAAGGCGAAGAAAGGGAAAAGCTACAGTTTGGCCTTTTAAATTTCGCCAAGCGCGAAGGAATTTGACCTGCGTAATTGGCGCAATGACATTACAAAAGAGGAACAGAATAGGGAAGACAAAGATGTTGCAAAATACAATGTGACAAGATCCACAAATTCACAGCGCAGCAGCGGTGAGTCATACTTTTACACAGTTGCCCTACATTACACACAGAGATAGATTTATCTAGGATCTTTCTGTGCTTGTAATAAAGAGTTTCTCTGTCCTCATAGGTTCACATATATTCAATTCTACCTTAAAACAATTGGCACCTGTCCACATGCACATTGTGTTATTGTTTGCTGTCATCATTCCTTGGGCTGGGTATTGTTCAAAAAATACCATTAGGTTCCTGAACGATACCCCTTTTATATAAATCTTTATGGAAATCTATTTGACAAAAACAAAGGAAGCCATATCTTTATTATCACTGTTAATGCCACTGTTCATCACCCCCCAGCCATCTAATGGATACCACCTGTGGCTCTGGTAAGCGGTTGCCTGCCAATCGGAAGGTTGGTGGTTCGGATACTGGCCCCATTCATCTGCATTTTTACAACAGACAATGGATGGCTGGTAAGCGTGGAAGATACAGGTGGCCATTCAAGCCCACAACAGACAAGCATGGCAGTAGCCAAAGACACAGGTGGGCTAAGCCCACCCAAACGTGTGTCTTGCCCACCCAATCAAAAGTCAAGAAAATGTGTTCTGCAAATGGAGGTAGAAAAAAATAAATAAATATATCGCACCAATAATACCACTACCATTTCTAACTTCTGATTGAGTGGTCACCCATTGCTCACCCTCCTCTTCGCGTTTGGCTTCCGTGGTCAATGCAGCTTTTAGGCTTTAGTGTGTAACTTTTTTATATCAATGAATGTCCTTTACATTCAAGCCATTGCTAAATGAGTTGCTGCAAAGCTAATTAAGACTATCGGCTCTGTATTTCTCAGTATGGCTAGGTTCCGAAAATGATGATGTCCGGCGACGGCGCAAAAACATCAAGTCCAATGAAGATAATGACCTCTTCTGAAGAGTCCATCATGTTCCTTCAATCCTCCGTGTCCTCCTTGGCAATGACCAACTGTGTGGAGGAGGGGTGGGCATGGTGGCGCGATCATGGAAGGCTTGTAGCATGTGTATTGTATGCGCCCACGGTGTTGTTGTCATTACTTAGAATTCCTCATGGGGGAGACGGAAACTACGCATTATAACTTGAAGTTAATGATAATGGACATGCTCTGCTGCAGGCATGCTGTGGCGGTGGTGCCCATGTATTTCTGCTGTAGTTTGGGTTTCCACCCCCAGTAAAGAGCAGCGTGCTTAAAAGCTTCCTTAAACTTTGTCTCATCCAGAGATAAGATATTTTCTTGAAATATTAGAACTAGAACATAATTTCGTTAGTTATCGTAGACGGGAATGCATATTTTTAATACAACACAGTACAATAACGTGTTTTCCAGGAGAAAACACAAAATCAATGGCCAATCTGTTGGCTCTAGCGTAAACTTTCCATCTCCAACCTCTTAGTCAACAACTAGAATGTAAGCCATCTGATCCTGGATCAGCAGATGTATAAACTGTTAGTACTCACAATCCGCTGCCTCGCTGTCTACAGTCTCACATCGCTCTTTTCTCTTAAGACTGGAACAGAAGGCTGGAGATCATCTTAAAACACACACACACAGCCTCATACTGGTATTAACGGTCAGATTGTACCTGGGCTGGTGTCCACTTCCTGGGCTCTGGCATTGATTGGTGCACTAACATGGCATTCCTGCCAGTGCAAGTGACAGGTACATGTTGCAGGCTTCATCCACCTGCTGCCAACAAAACCAGAAGTCTCAGGCTGTGTCACCCCCACAACACAACCCCCTGTCTGCCACCTAATTGCCTATTACCCTCATGTCTTTTACCAGCCCACAGGGACATTGTACCACGCCTGTCATTGGTTACATCAAGGTAGATATGACAACTTGTGGCTTGCTTCAGAATTGGTCTTGATATTCAAAGGGATTGGCTGACCACAAGTGTGTCCAGAGTAGAGTATGTCTTCCTGGGTAACATTTGCTTATGTCATGGACACAGAAATGTCCGTATATTGAGGTTGTATTTTGAGTTTTTGTTTAGGATGAGTATGTCTAGTACATGGAAACAGCCAAGAGGAAAGAAAAATCCTGAATCTAGATTGGCTAAATTATTGAGAATCTCCAAATTGCTGCTTTTTTTATTCTTTTTCAAAGCAAAGTGTGCTTCTACTAAGTATTAAATAAATGCATACTTTAACATTTAGAATCTATTGTCAGCAAATGCTTCCTCCTTGATTCTGCTGTTGCAATATTCAAAGAGAAGTGAAGAGCTGCTTTAACTGTCAGGCCTCAAGGCACCTAAACCTAGAATACTGACTTTAAAATGCTGAAATGTAATTTTTCTGTATTCTCATCATAGAAGTAAAGGTGTCATTGAGAAGAAAAATAACTATTATACTCAGGCTAAAATGGCCCATTTCACTATGTAGCAGACACTAGTTTTTTGGAGTAGAAAAAGGCTTTGAGATAATGGTTGCTCACCTGCCAAAGTGCCTTGTTTGGTGGCAATTCCAGCCAGCTGCAGTCTGAATTTGCAATTCATTACTGCTGCTGGCGTTTGTTCATGTATCTAATTTCTTTTCTTTTTTACCCTGGTTATCATCAGTTCCTTAATGCCAAGATCAGCTGGAAATAAACAGGAACTCCACCAATTTTACACTTACTCTACAGGACATATGGGATACCTCTCAGCTGAAGAAAACAGTCAAATATGTAGTCATATTGTCTTTTGTAGCTGTAGGGAAGAATCATCCTGTGGCTTCTGGGAGAGATAATTCCCCGATGATATCATTAGGGTTATTTTTTTTAGACCTTTTGGACGCATACAGTGCTATTGACTAAAAGTCAGTATTTTAAACCTCTGCGACTCTGGTTGACCAATCTTGTTTTTAATGTTATCTGTTTTTGGTCTTAACATCCCAACCTGACTGAACCCAAGTGCCAAATTTGACATCCAAACCGACTCAAATGTTGTATTTCTATTATAATTTTACCCAATGCAGATGTAAGCTGACCAGGAAAATGCTGCATATTGGATTCGTTGTCTTTGTCCTTCCCTCTACCTACTGGGCATTGAGAAACAAATTTACCCAGCCCAAAACCCAATATTGAGTCAGGTTTTGCCCAGACTGGGACAGGTAGCAGATCTCTACGTGTGAGTAGGGCTGCAACTAACAATTATTTTCATTGTTGAGTAATCTGTCGATTACTTTCTCGATTAATCAATTAATTAAAATTTGGTCTATGACTTGTCAAAACATGGTGAAAAAATGTGGATCAGTGTTTTCCAAAGCCCAAGATGACATCCTCAAATGTCTTGATTTATCCAAAACTCAAAAGATATTCAGACGAGTGAAGAAACTAGAAAGTGTTCACATTTAAGAAGCTGGAATTAGAGAAATTTGACTTTGTATTTTCATAAAAAATGACTCAAACTGAAAAATCGATTATAAAAATCAATCAATCGATTAATCTGCAATTACCCCTTTAAAAAGGAGGCAAATACACTGGATAAGGATGAAGAGCAAAAGTGGCATGTCTGGATAAAACATTAACATGCTCCCCCCTCTGAGTTGATCTTACACACTCACACACACACACACACACACACACAACATGTGCCAACAGGGTAGCGGTTCTGATGTAAACGGTAGTAACGACATTTTGTTGCTCCATTTCGGTGCCTGGCATTGCCGTTACCGTTAGTATCTGGATTAAACACAATGGTTAAAATGCTGACAGTTTACGTTAAGCGGTGTAAAGTGTGTCTGTATTTCCCTGTAGAGGATCCCAACACCGGGACGTAACAGTCTGCAGCTGCTGTTATTGGAAAAAAAGGCACAGACGGTGTGTTCAATTGAAACTTGCCAGCCTTGTGGTGCATTTTAAGTTATTGTAAAATGCCCTTTTCCTATCTGGTGTTTGTTTTTGTCATTTTTTTTATATCATATTCATTATAAATATATTATATATACTGTATATTTTGGTTTAGACACCGGCACCGTTTAAGTATCGGGGGGAAAACGATACCCAACCCTAATCGTGATTCATGGGCGCCGATACGATTTGAATTGCAATTTTCATTCATTGTGATTTTAGAAGTACTGTGATTCTATGGTTTTGAGTATTGCTATTTTCTTTTCCTTCTTTAACAAAAACGGAAGTTGAATAATACACTTCTAGAGACAATACATCATAAGACATTTCAAGAAGAAGACATCACATGTCAGTCAGTCTGACATTTATTTAATCTGTAAATAAGTACATAACATTTTCTGCATTTTCTGCTTTCCGGTCTGTTTCACTGGAAACGGATACAATGTAGTCGCCGTCGGCGGTACCTTATAAACAGAAAATATTTAGGTGAATCACTGGTAAAAAAAAAAATATATATATATATATATCTCAAATCTAGGGAAAACAATCAATTTTAAAATGATACAATAAATTTGCTTTTTGTCCCCCCCCACCCCACCCATTACAGGCCTTGTAATGGAAACATATGCTGTTATTTCCATGCATCCGTAAACACTGGTTCATCCTGTTCTCCACGCATGTTTGAGTAGCGCCTGGTTCATACATACGTTGTGTACTTCCGCCCAGATAAGCCCCATAGGCAACAACAACACAGCATCATCGACCCCCCCCCACGCATGCTCATGCCCTCCTCCTCCCACTGCACGTTGTTTGCCGAGCCTCATTACTGTAATTCAAGAGCTGGCGAGAACTTTCTAGCTTCTATTCTTCACAAAGCCTATAAGTCACCCCCTTGACTTCTTCTCTTGTATTGTGATGCGAAGCCGATAGGGAGAGCCCCCAGGAGTCAGGGATGGGTTTAATCCAGAGGCTCCTTGTTTGTGGAGCAGAGAAAATAAAACACTGATAAGGTTAGAAGGAGTTCAAAAGGAGAAAGTTGTCTGCCACAAGCAAAGAATGTCACAGCGTAGTCCTTGCTCTTCGCTGTCAATCCATCTGCTGCTAGAAACAAAACAAAGATGTCGTTACACCCCTCTTGGCATGTCAGTGATATATTATTGCTTAAGAAGAGGGAAAAGATTCAGTTTTACTTATATTTTCAGTGCAAATTCATTTTCAGCTCGAGGTTTTTCAGTTGCTACAGATTCGTCACACAAAGAGTTTAGAATTACAACAGTTGTAAGTTCTGCTTATGAGCGACTTGATGTGTATAAGTATAAAGGCATGACAATAATCAATCTTCAGGAATCTTTTCAGACAAGCTTGCATGGAAAAATTTATAAACGTGTTTGTACAAACAAGAAGATTGGTATTCATCAAGCAGCGACCTCTTGGGGCCGTAGCAATCATTCAATTTCTGCATGAGGAGGCAGGTTGGGGTGATGGATGGGTCAAAGAAACGGAGGACTTTCACTCAGGAGACCGGGGTTTGTGTCAACGATCAATAATAACTGACTTTTATGGACCATAGTCCGAGACGCAGTTACGTCATAGTTTCAGTAGTTTTACGTGACTCATTTAAAGGCCGATGCCAGAGTATATTGGCTGCCTAAACTTAACTATTTCTTCTTCACAACGTTAACGTTACATATTTAAAACTGATATTGAACAGTCGCATGATTAAAATGCCACCGCGGTCTCATGTTAACATCATTGATATACAGTATATGTCAACGGTTACATATGTCAACTGTTATATATGTCATTTTGGGAATTGCTGGCAATCGACCTGTTCTGTCGTTTAAGTATGACGACGTTACAAACATTGTTTTTATATTTGATGTTTTTTAAGTTGGAAATGAACATCACCAGACATTTTGTCAATCAGTTATTTTTAAAGTTGGAGATTGCATGTCTGTAATTTAGGAATCGGTTTGGCCTAGAGAATACCTTTGTATCCCTTAGGGTTGGCTGGCATTGGTCAGCTGTGGTTCAAACATTCTCAAGCACAGGACGAGAGAAACTGTTAAACACAATGTGTAGAAGTGAGCTAAAGCAGAGGCCCCAGATCCAATGAGATCAGATTGTTATTTCATTCAAATTGTTAAATCTGGCAAATAAAGGAAAAGCAGGTAAACAGAGTTCAGATGGCTTATCTGTCCTCGTTTCTCTCCGTCAGTTTTCATTTTTCTGCATGTAGTCCTTTCTTCGGGTCACATGGCTTGCTTATGCAAAGGCACGTTCCCATTTCAGGGACGTCAAGTGGTTTGGAGCCGCTGACTCCGCTCGGAGCAAATAAGAAGAGACGCAGGTGTACACTGGCCCTTGACTCAGAAAGCCAGTCAGTTCCCAGTACACAGATTACAAAGCTGGCTAGGCCGGAGCTAGACCCGCACAGGAGAGCAGTGCAAGCAGACCTAATCTGCCTGCTAACAGATGGCTCCCCGATCACACACAGCCTCCCGCCTGTCAGCCATGTTGAAATGAAGTAGCCGCCCACAGTGAGGTTGGAGAGGGCGCACAGGCGGAGGACATGATTGTTATTGAATATGAAATGTCTATCACTTGGAATGAGCACGCTATTCAGGTCAGGAGAGGCTCAGAGGATTGATTTTTTTATCCGAGAGATAAACAGAGGTGCTTCATATGATATTCCTGTTTGCATCATATATGGCTCCCGTCTAGTTTGATGCCTTGATTTATACCATCGAAATAACAATCAGTCCTCTTAAAAAAACTCATTTTTTACCAGCCCAAATATTTTATGTCCTTATACATTGGTCTGAATTGCTCTCTGCTGTAACTGCCATCACTCATATTAATACAATTTCTGCTCTGTTGTGTGCATTAATAGAGCCAGAAAAAAATGTCATGAATATTGTCTGAGATGTGACTCACCATACAGTGGAAAACAAACAAAATATACAACTTGTAAGAAATAACTTACAGCAGGGATCTTCAACAGGGGGTCCAGGACCCATAGGGGTCCTCAGAGTCAATGCAGGGGGGTATTCTAATTATCGCAAAATTTGGTTTAAAAAAAAAAAGTCTTAACATGAATCTAACATATTATTAGCAAATATAAGATCTACTGCTTACTGGCCTATAGGTAGTCACTCAGGTCATCCACAGACAGATAATCCTAAGGATTCACTTTGCCACATGTATGTTTAACATTAAAACATGATTTATAAAAGCGGGCAAACAATTATTGGGCTGTTTTAATAGCTTAGTATTCTACGCAAAACGTATGTATAAATGCTTTTATACAGTTATTGTAGGGCCAGTTTAATATGCAATTTCATTTTATACAATATGTAGTTGTGGGTCCCTGCTTCGTCTCTCTTTCAGTTAAGGGGTCCTTGGCTTAAAAATCGTTGAAGATCCCTGACTTACAGTATATTGTCATGTGTATTATGTGTATGTGTACAACATGGCATAATGTTGTAGTGTTGTAGTCCCTTCTTGGCTAGAAGGGACTTTATAGCGGCGGCCTAATGGTGGTAACTGGGAAGAGTTATGCAGGGGATGAGTGGGATCTTTTGTAATGTGATTGGCTTTCACTCAATAGGAGGAGGTTGCTTTTCCTGTGGTCACCAGAAAATTAAGATTGAGGATAAATAGGAGTTGAGAGCTCCACCGCCGTAGCTCAGTAGGATACAAATCAATGTCATGTATTTAGATTAATAGCTTCACAATTTTAATCACATAGCCATTAAAAAACAATGACAGACTCCACATAAGTAATACTTTCCAATATGTCCACCGCCAAATAATGTTTTTAATTGTTTAATGGTCCTGGACATGGACTGCTATTCTCTGGACTCAGACTCAAACTCAGGTAAAGGTGAATCAAATCAGATTCTTCTTTGGTGACTGAGACTTGACTCTGACTCGGCAGTTGGTGACTCGACTGCAACCTTGCCTTAAGGATACATAGTGTTAGGGTTAGATTGTTCTGACTCCATTGGTCGTTGGACCCATATTTCTTTTATGTGGCGGTAGTCTATATCTACGACTTTCCACTTCTGGGATTGCTCTGTTGCCGCTGGACATTCCACTGTATGTCCTTCTGTTTGGCCGGTTGTCCGTTAACTTCCGCTTTGTTTCTGTCGGAATTTTAAACTCTGGTCGATTTATGAGGACTTTTATATATTAAACTAACTGCTCCTCAGACCTCTGCAGGGTAAATCCAGACAGCTAGCTAGACTATCTGTCCAATCTGAGGACTATGGTTACCTGGTCCTCAGATCTCTGCAGGGTAAATCCAGGCCGCTAGCTAGACTATCTGTCCAATCGGAGTTTTCTCACGCACGACTATAACAATTTCTTTTACGTACACATGTTCCACCAAAACAAGTTCCTTCTTGAGGATATTTTGTAGCGCCACTGGGGCGCCATGCGGCACCAAACATGATTTGGTTGGTTTAAAACCATGCCATCAAACCAGAGCATTGTTTTCTCCCATTCCATAATGCTGTGTGGACTGACCAGACCCTCCTCTGCAGCGCTGTAAAGGAAGGCAATGCGAGACTAATGTGGCGGCAACCTGTAGTGGCAAAGGAGGAAGTCGAAAATGTGGTATAATGCCTGAGCCAGACATCCCTCTTGGCTACGTGTGGGCCGCGGAACAGAGATTCTGGTCCCGCCTATATTTTCTGCATGACGTGCACAATTTGCCGCAAAAATAGACCGTGACATGATCTTTTGAAAGTCGTATTGACATAAAAGCATTTTCACTTCAGTTTCAATGTGTATATAGAATGTCACATGACATGAATTTTTCTTTTGCCTAAATTTACTCCGTTTCATAGTAATGAAAAACCCTCTAGTGGTATAGGCAAACTTAATGTAGAAAGGCAGGCAGCACTTCAGAAGCAACACTATAAAAAAAGAGTAAGAGTAAGTTAACTTAGCTGGTGAGCAGCTGATCTCTCCCCCCTTCCCTTTCCCCCACATCACAGGCAGAACCATAGCAAAATACTTTGAACCCATAAACAAAACAGATTCAGAGAATTGTCAAACTCCTTTGTAAGATAAATGGGGAAATATGTGGCAATAAGTATTGTTTACTGTAGCGTTCTGTTAGCTGTGTGGAAACCAGTGCGGGGCAGTTTTAGGTATTAAATTCTCATTGTACAGACATATCTCCACTCTGGATCGCGGCGTATGATGTGTGCTCTGCGGACACTAATCCCAGCTGCTGTCACTAACTCAGCCACAGCTAAGCAGCATTGGAACAGCTCAGCACTTCACACTATGAGGGCAATCATTTGAAGGAGCTGCTGCTTAATGTGTGCTCTGTGTGTGTGTTTGCCTACTATTGGGCAAGGGATGTGTGTGCGGGGGGGGGGGGGGTGCACTGTACACTCAATAATGACTAAAGAGAGAGAAAGTTAGAAAGGTGCTGTAGTGAGCAGCGAGTCAGGTCTGTCAGAGTGCGTGAGACTCCCAGCAAGTCCTCCAAACAAGTACGATCATATGGCTCGTCTGTTCCTACTCTCTAATACGAGGGTTGCACCTGAAATAGGATTGAGATTTTCTATGTTGTTTTCTGAAATGTCCCCCCCACTCCCACTCCAGGCCACCCCGGAGACTGATAATTGGTCCCCCCTGTGCCACCCAACTTTAAAATTCCTAGAATCGCCCGTTTTCCGTGCTCAAATCTAAACCAGAGAACGTCCATCGCAGTTTTGAACGTTGTAGTAACACTTATGCAAATCTTATTCGTCACGCGTGAATGCATGATAATTCATGTAGTCTTAATATAAAGTTAACGTTGTGAAAGGGTTGCAGTTTGGTTCTGTTTAGACACCAAAACGACTTTAGAAAAAGATTGTGGTTTGGGTTAAAAAACGAAAAGAAGATCTGTGGTGTCTATCATGTTTTAATCTCTCAATGTCCATGGTGTTGTAGAGGAGACATATATGATGTTGGGTGTAATTTGTTCAAGCGGCCAGCGGCTCGCGTGAAAATAGACCTGACGCGTATCTTTAGCGGAGTGGAGAGCCGTGTCACGCGCACTTCTGGGATGCACTGTGGTGGTGGACTATCAGGCATTGGCTTAAATAGCCGCAGTTGCCCGCGGGGGATGCGGTGCATGCTGAACGCAAGTGCAGACGCGGCCAGTGGAAAATAGGGGGTTATACTTTGTCACCTTACTTTCTGCTTTGCTCCTGTCCTAATTAATATAGCCACTGGAGGGCGGCACCACTATTGTTGGGTTGTTATTGCTTCTGGAACAAATTACCTATGGGAGCGTTTTTCGGGGGTAAGACAGTCTCGAGCCTCCACACGTCTGTGGCAAGCAGCTGAATGTATCGGAATAGTACTTTTCTTTGTGAGTATAGGGCAATTATGTTAAAACGGATGTCCTACCGAAGAGCAATGGCCACAGGCAATGACTCAGTGTCATTTTTACATTCTCGCTGCACTGGATGTTTCCCTAGGAAATAGAGCTGTAACACAGCATTTAATAACTTTTTCACAGTGCTATTACGAGCGCTTTGGAGAGATATTTCAATGTTATGCTGGCAATTGAGTATTGCATTGAAATGACTTGAAAACATAGTGTTGGATGTCAATCAAAAGATTGTGTGTTTTCACTGCTGCTGGGTGTCATATTCAGACCGTTCCCTTTGAGATTATGATGCTGGGAAAGACACATGCATATTATTCCATGGATGCTCCTCGCTGTCAGTCATTCTCCTGTCCTTTAGTAGTACCTTTGCGCCTCTCCTCCCTTCATCTCCCCCTGTGTCTCCTTGCTATCTTCTCATTTGTTCTCCATATCTCTGCAAATCTGCAAAATCCTCCTTCTCCTCCTTTTCAAATCCATCCGTCAACAAAAACTTTTTGTGTCAGTGTGTACCTTCATGAAAAAAACATATTTTTCTGAATCCACCACAAATATGAAAGGTTCCTCTCGCAGTTTGGCGTGCCACTCCTAGAGTTTATTTGAAACCTAGGCTGTTTCTCAATCTCAAGAATTCAGAGTACAGACTTGTGTTCTTGAGGAGAATGAACTCGCAAGTTTACAAGCACACAAAACACTGGTAACAGTTTGAGACGATGCGTTCTTGCTGGTTTTGCGCAACACCCCCAGCACGGAGGCTACCTGCAGTGCATAAGTGGAGTTTGACATTTGAGCCAGGGTGGGCAAAAAAAAACCCATAAAAAGGTCACCACTTGGGCACATATGGACAAATTAAACATGCTAAATAAACATAAATGTTTATTTTCAAAAGCAGATTTTAAATTACATTGTAACAATTTAACAATTTGCCCTAATGAAATCAGCTGTTTTGGATCAATAGACAGGCGGTGGCGGAATGCCCCGACACTTAAATTAATTAAAAATGTAAAAGTGACCAATCCGTGTTGGACCTACAGTCTGTTGAGATGCCTCTCCAAACGCAGAAATGAAGCGCAATCACACTATAAAACATTAAGAGAAACGATCCGTATTTTGCCGGAATCCAATGACATGAAAAGAAAAGTAATCCACAGCGATCAGTAGATCCAAAAAAAGGGTCCCGGTGTATCTCTACGCCCGTCACGTGCCCGCAAACTCAACGTCTGCTGCATTGCCAATCTCCGGACAATGCAATAATATTGTACAATAAAACTAATTGAGCTTTCATTCTATTGTTTGTGGTTTAGCTCAAACACCCCCTTACTTATTCTATTAGTGTTATGTGAAATTATCATTTCTATATTATTGTAATGCACTGTATATGCTCAGGGACAACAGATGGAAATCAACATTTAAAATTATAAAGGTTGGTGTCTCCCCTTTATGTACATACCATGCTATAGCATGTTACCACTTCATGTACAACTGCTCATTTATTATACAAAGTGAAACTCAACTTCTAATAAATCAGAAAACAAAAAACAAAAAAGGTTTGAACTAAATACTAGTCTAATGTAATGTTATGTATGTATGAAACGGGTATCTCAGATCCAGACTGGTAAATCAAGACAGCTAGCAACATCTGTCCAATATCTGGTAGAAGCTCAATAGGGAGTTGGGTTGGGAACCAGAGGGTTGCTGGTTCAAGTCCCCATATGGACAACAGTACGGTGGTGGATTGGTAGCTAGAGAGGTGCCAAGGTGCTCTTGGGCAAGGCACCAATCCCCCAAGCAGTTGGTGGATTGGTGCCCCCCCTTAATAGAAGATTCATTATTATTTTGTTCCTTCCTGAGTATATGTTGCAGCAACACCGGGGCTATGTCGGCGCTTAGCGCTGCCAATGCCGATTGTGATTGGTTTAAAGAAATGCCAATAAACCAGAGTATGTTTTTCTTCCATTCTGGAATGCTGTGTGTGACTAGCCAGACCCTCCTCTGCAGGGCTGTGGAGGAAGGCCTGGCAACGAGAGGCTAGTTGGAACGTGGACGAAATAAAAACAAAACTGAAATACACCCTGTAAGTTCATGTTTCATTTAAAGCAGTAAGCATTAGCATGCTAACATTTGCATGTTTGAGTTGATCTAAAGTGGCCTGGATCCAAAGTCTCTCCAGCTTTCCATTCCTTTTCCGCTCTCTCTCTCTCTAGCTCTGTTTTGCTCCCTTATTCATGTCGGTGTCCTGCCATCTGTCTCCCATGTTCTTCGGTGGCTGTCAGCCCAGCAGACGAGCTCTGCCGGCGCTCAGAGAGAGAGACTGTCCCGGCCTTTACAATTAACCAGAAAACCCCTGATCACAAAAATAATGCCCATTATTGAGGCCTGACTCACAAGGTTACTGCCGGGCGGGTCGCCTGCAGCACAGAGAGAGAGAAAGAGAGACATGTGTGAAAAGCATTGGCGTAACTTACAGGGGCCAGTTTTGATTATCGGTAATCAAAACTGGCCGGGGTAATGAAGTCAAAGAGTTTAAATGCTGTGGCAAGCAAATATTTGTTGTTAAGATTATAGATAGTATTATTTCTAGAAAAAAAAAACACATGTAGGTTTGGAACTTGCAGAACATTTTAAACAATACAGCAGATTAATTCATACATTAATAATAATAACATGGATAAAGAAATTTGCATGCAGAAAAGCCAGATAGGTGGAGATCTCAACACCCTCCCAAAACCCAAAGTTACAGAGACAGAGATATTACACAATAACAACAACATGTAGTTAGATAGATAGATAGATAGATAGATAGATAGATAGATAGATAGATAGATAGATAGATAGATAGATAGATAGATAAATAAAAGAAAATCAGTGCATGGAAATAAGAGCAAGCCGAGGGACACAGCCAGATTTAGCAGAGGGGGTGTGTGGGCGGCAGGAAGTGTGTGTGTTGTCATAAACTTGAGGGAACACTGTCCAGAGCTGACAGAATGAGGGATTTACTGTATGAAAGGCGATAAAAGCAGGTATCTTTAGTGTGGCGTTAATTCAGAACAAACTGTAGGTGTACTGCTGACAGTCTCACAGACTAGCTAACAAATATCCCTACTTCAGTTTGACTCAAGATTCTCGCTTGTTATACAAAATGTATTTTTAATCTTTATTCATCCAAGGAAGGATGTTGCTGAGCACACTTTCTGTTTTCTCCAATGTCCTGCTTATTTTTATGCAGTTACATACGTTCCCACCCGCAACTGACACAACTGTCTATATGTCCCTGCCTCTGCTGAATTAGTTTTTATCCCCGGTGGGGCCAAAATGTATCCCTCCGTCTAAGTGATCATACTTCACCAATAGACCATATATTATGAACCTAAAATAGAAGTATTTAAAACTAAGTGAAGCACTGTAATGTGAACAGTCTGTAGTGTGATAGATAAAATGCGATGGGGCAGTTGATGGTTGGATTTAGCCGCTACAGAGCTCCGGGACGCCGGCTACCGGCGGCAGTTATTTAACCGCTCCATGACACCGAGCGTTAGTTGCTAGTTAAGCCGCTAGAGAGCTTTGTGATGTGGGCTACGGACCTCCGTCACAGCTCGGTAGTATCAGCGGTAAAAAAATGGGTGACTTTGAGCCAGGTACAGAGCACCGTGAACTACGGTTAAATTTAGTCCACAAAATATATATATATTTTGCCACCACGAGAGTTAAGATTAAGGTTAAGATTAGGAAAAAAGATTGTGGTTTGTATTAAAACACTCAAGAAACGCACATTTCCTGGGTGAAACTCTTTAGTTACCGGGAAGCAAACTCCTCTCCCTGGCTTGTAAGGCCTGTGTTTTAATTCCCACCCATCCACCTCAACTGCCTCCCTATGCGGCCAGCTGCGTTCTTATACATCAGCCGTCAATGTGGCGCATTCGGCAAAGAACCATGAAAACTTATGAATTACAGTGCTTAACTTTTCGTAGCTTTTTGAACGTGTGGTTAGTGAGAACAGTGGTATATGATAGTGGGATATGAATGACATGCCATTTCCAAGCAGTGTTAGCCAGTAAAAGCTGTGGCATACCATCAGCCACTTGATTTCAGCTCCTTTACAGGTGGCAGTTTGTTAACTTTACTATCCTAAAAACCTTCCCAGTGGCAGACCACATCCTCCTGACAAACTATAGTGACTTCTGTTGGTAAAGACCCAGAACACATATTGTGTACAAGTAACACAGCACTGCTCTTCTCATCGGTTATAATAAATGGCCTTGTTTTGACAGTCTGCTTCATCAAGCTGTGTAGCTAATATACAACATAGGTAGGCTAAATTCATCAAAGAGTGATGTGTAGCAGGCTACTATTTCAACCATGTATTGTTATAATGTGATTTTTATTAAACAGTAAAAAATGTTTTATAGCATCCACTGGCAAGTGTATAATTTGATCAAATGAGTAAAGACCATGCTTTGTGCTCTTGCGCACACTAAATGTGTTCCACTAACCCAGTGCGAGGCAGTGTGAAGGGCTGTAAATTCACAGGTTCTTTAGATTGCTTCTTATACATGTACAGTATCTACCAATCTATTCAATGAAATACCCAGTACTAAGTATCAGCCTTGAAAAATGGGCTTCACTGCTACTTATATACGTATATATATAGCTACGGAAAGTAAAGCACTGTGCATTTGTATTCCATTTATTTATTGCAGCACCACATTGACTGCAGCTGTATAAAGCGCTCTGGTCCACATGAGGAGGAGGTCGGGGTGGATGGCTTTCAAGCCCAGAAGTGGAGTTTGCACCCTGACTTTCAACCAGGAAACACGTGTTTAGGTCCCAGGAGTGTTTTAACCCAAGCCACGATCCAACCCTTCTCGTTTTGGGGCCTAAACTTAACTGTCCTTGCGGCACGACGCTCACTTTTTATCGGCTAAACTTTACTAGCAAAAGCCTCAGAAACGACCGCCAGCTCACGGTGCTCTGTAGCCAGCTCACGGTGCTCTGTAGCCAGCTCACGGTGCTCTGTAAACGGTGCTCTTAGCGCCACGGTGCTCTGTAGCAAAAGCGCCGGTGCTCTGAAGCGCACGGTGCGCCCGCCAGCGCCACGGTGCTCTGTAGCCAGCGCCGGTGCTCGGTGCCCTGTAGCCAGCGCACGGTGCTCTGTAGCCAGCGCACGGTGCTCTGTAGCCAGCTCACGGTGCTCTGTAGCCAGCGCACGGTGCTCTGTAGCCAGCGCACGGTGCTCTGTAGCCAGCGCACGGTGCTCTGTAGCCAGCGCACGGTGCTCTGTAGCCAGCGCACGGTGCCCTGTAGCAGCAGCTCTGTAGCCAGCGCACGGTGCTCTGTAGCCAGCGCACGGTGCCCTGTAGCCAGCGCACGGTGCCCTGTAGCCAGCGCACGGTGCTCTGTAGCCAGCGCACGGTGCTCTGTAGCCAGCTCACGGTGCCCTGTAGCCAGTGCGCCCAGTAACATTTGGCAGGCTAATTTTTTCACTGAAGACTGCTAAACAGTACTGAAATTGCCCTGTAAACCGGCTTTGAGTTTGTGAAAAATGCTAAATAAATTAAATTTATTATTATTATTATTATTAAGTGTCATGTCATTAGTCGTCACATCACCAGCCAGCGGTTGCCTAATTTTATAGCTTATAATACAAATTTGTGTGCATGCGTTTATGAACGATATCATCCGCAGCAAAGAGTTCTGACTGCAGTGTGGAATGTAACATTTACTCAAATACTGTACTTAAGTACAAATTGGAGGTACTTGTACTTTACTTGGGTCCTTTCTTTTCGTGCCATGTTTTACTTCTACACCGCTACACACCACTTTCATTAAGTTACTTTACAAATAAGGATTTTGCACACAAAACCCATGTAAAATACAATGTTTTATTTTAAATTAAACTACCTAACAATATAAAGGCCTATAAGTAGCCTACAGCTGAAATGTTAAGCCGATTAAACACTGATTGACAGAACTGTTTTCACTGTTTCCAGTTTGTAAAATGTTACGATTTTTCTGCATTGAGTACTTCTACTTTTAATACTTTTCCATTTTCCTGATGATACTTAACGTAAAGGACCTGAATACTTCTTTCCCCACCGTCTGACAGTAACATACGCCTCACAGTACTTATCTTCTGTGTACATGTTGGGGAACAATTGTGTGTTGCCCAGCTGTTTGAGCTCATCCTTGTCTCTTCTCTCAGGTATGCGCATCCTGGTGACCCTGCTGCTGGACACCTTGCCTATGTTGGGTAACGTGCTGCTGCTCTGCTTCTTTGTCTTCTTCATATTTGGCATCGTGGGCGTCCAGCTGTGGAACGGCTTGCTCAGAAACCGCTGCTTCCTGGGCAACTTCTCCATGTGAGTGCCACGTTTACTATGCCAATATTCATGTGTGTGTGTGTGTGTGTAGGGGTGGGAAACACTAGACGCCTCCCAAAACGATATCATCACAATACTTATGCCACAATACAATATTATTGCGATTTTCAACCTATTGTAATGTTCTGCGATATATTGCAATTTATAACCTTTTTTCCAACTTCTAATTTTTTTCCCAATTTCAAATGCTGTCCCCAAAAGGAAACTTCTGAAAAGGAAAAGGAAACTTGTCAACATCTGTTTTATCTAACAAGATACATTTCTCTGTTTGTTAATATCACTTCAATTTTATTGCTGCAATATGGGATTGTAAACTTACTTACTTACTTACTGCCCGTCACCCCTACCAGGGTATGGGCCGTCAACAACAACAACAGCTCTCCAGAGTCTTCTGTCCTGGGCCATTTTCTCTAACTGGTTCCAGGTGTAGCCCATCTTGGTGGTGTCAGCCTCAAGGTCGCGTCGCCAGGTGTTTCTTGGCCGACCTCTCTCCCGCTTGCCTTGTGGGTTCCACCGCAACGCCTGCCTAGTGATGCTGGTTGGTGGTTTTCGTAGGGTATGCCCTATCCAGCCCCATCTCCTCTTCCTGATTTCTTCTTCGGCAGGGAGTTGGCACGTCCTTTCCCTGAGGTTGGTATTACTGATGGTGTCAGGCCATCGGATCTGGAGAATTCTTCTGAGGCAGGTGTTGATGAAGGTCTGGGCTTTTCTGATGGTGGTCTTGTTCATCCTCCAAGTCTCTGCCCCATACAGTAAGACTGACTTTACGTTGGAGTTGAATATTCTATTCTTGGTGGTCACTGACAGCTCTCTGGAGGTCCAGATGTTCTTGAGCTGGGCGAAGGCGGCTCTTGCTTTACCAATCCTTGCCTTGACGTCTGCGTCTGTACCGCCCTGCTGGTCAATGATGCTTCCCAAGTATGTGAAGGACTGCGCTTCTTCCAGGGGGCTCCCATTCAGGGTGATGGGTTCTGTGCTTGCGGAGTTGGTCTTTAGGATCTTGGTCTTGTCCCTGTGGATGATTAGGCCAATTTTCTGCGACGAGGTTGCCACTACATTTGTCTTCTCTTGCATCTGCTGCTGGCTGTGGGAAAGTAGTGCCAGATCATCGGCGAAGTCTAAGTCGTCGAGCTGGCTCCACAGAGTCCATTGTATTCCGTTCCTACGCTCGCTGGTGGATGTCTTCATAATCCAGTCGATTGCAAGGAGGAAGAGGAAAGGTGACAACAGGCATCCTTGTCGGACTCCTGTTCGTACTTGGAAGCTGTTTGTGAGCTGTCCTCCATGTATAACTCTGCAGGACATGCCTTCATAGGAGTCTCTAATCAGGTTGACCAACTTGGCTGGGATGCCATAGTGCCGAAGGAGCTTCCAGAGGGTTTCTCAATCCACGCTGTCGAATGCCTTTTCATAGTCGATGAAGTTGATGTACAATGATGACTTCCACTCCAAGGACTGTTCAACTATGATGCGTAGAGTAGCGATTTGGTCAATGCAGGATCTATTTTGCCGGAAGCCTGCCTGTTCGTCTCGCAGTTGTGAATCTACGGTTTCCTTCATCCTCTCCAAGAGGACTCGGTTGAAGACCTTTCCTGGCACCGATAGGAGTGTGATGCCCCTGTAATTTTACAGTCGCTGAGGTCCCCTTTGTATTGTAAAGCAGACCAACTAACCAACACAAACGTATATAATAAAAGATACTTGACGTCTGTGTATCAATACAGTATTGCCACTTAAAATATTGCGATATTATGCTGTGTGAATTGGTTGTAAGTAGGCTACAACCAATTAAATTCAAGTCACAGTGAGTGTATAGTATTAGCATGTCCTAGCTTTGCTAGTCCCTGGTCCCTTTTAAAGATTCTTTTTCAGGGTTTTTTCCTTTATCAGATAGTGACAGTGGATAGACAGTAAAGTGGGGAGAGAGGAGATGACACGCAGCAAAGGGCCACAGGTCGGATTCGAGCCGCTGCAAAGGACTCAGCCTACATGGGGTGCTCACTCTACTGGGTGAGCTAGAGGTCACCCCTCCCTGGTCCCTTTTGTAAAATATATATGTACTGTATGTTAAAGTAGGCAATGCATATTTTATAGAATTGGATCATTTTCATTTATAATGGGAAATGAATGTCTTTAAATTAAAGCTACATTTTTTCCCATCTAGCATTGATATCATATCGCAATCAATTCTCTCTCGCCACGCAGTTCAAAGTACATATTGCAACTACGGTAGTTGTCATACTTCAAAAAAGCGTAAGTGTACAAAAGGCAGTCTATCAGCCGTGGTTGTTGGAGTACATGTCAGACAGTGGCGTGGACGCGCGCTTCACACCACATGTGTGCGTCCAAAGTAGCTCCAATGTTCACTCTTTTTTTCTGATGACACCAGTCTTTTGCTTTTTTCAGTATCCATTTTCTTTTTCTGGCAAGGAAGAACACTCCTGTTCCTGAAATCTGGATTTTGAATACGTGTGGTCCTCCGTGTTTCCTAACGAACACAGATTTGTCACAAAGAAAATGTCACAAATGGAGAATTAAGTGTAACAAACACAAGAATGCTGACATGAAAACATCCACGTCTGAGATAAACAAGAGACTGGGACAGAGCTACTTATACAGATACAGTCAATGTGATTCCTTGCCTTGGCCCTGTTTTTCTTTGTCTATCCAGTCCATCAGAGGTAAATCCAGTTCATGTCCATCCAAGCTATTGGGTTTAATCCAGAATGAGAAAATTGGTCCATACTTCTGACATTCCCAAAGTCGTGCTGTAAACTAAGACTCAAGCCCGCTGATGTATTTGCATATTTCAGTGGTGCTGATGCTGTGCTCCGTGGACAGCTCCCTTAAAAGGTCCCATGGCCTGAAAATGTCACAATGAGGTTTTTTAACATTAATGTGTTCCCCCAGCCTGCCTTTGGTGCCCCAGTGGCTATAAATGGTTATAGGTGTAAACTGAGCACTGGGTATCCTGCTCAGCCTTTAAGAAAATGAAAGCTCAGATGTACCGATCTAGAATCTTCCCCTTATGAGGTCGTAAGGGGCAAGGTTACCTCCTCTTTCTCTGCTTTGCCCGCCCAGAGAATTTGGCCCACCCATGAGAAAGAGAGATATCAGGGCTTTTAAATGAGCGAAGTGGCCAAGGCCACACCCTCAGCCTCCACGTTGCCCCCCCCCCCCCCGCCTCCTCATTAGCTACAGACTCAGAAATGGCACATACATTGTGGGATTGGCTCTAGTGGCTGTAATTCTGCACCAAGGCTGAATTTTGGGAAAGAGACTTCAGCTATGATATTAGGGGACCACTAAGGTCTAGGTGAGGTGGCAATGTTGCTTGAAAAAACGGTCAGCTTTCCAACAAAAGCAGCCCATGTTTTGTACATGTCCAAAACTGTTTGCCCTGCACCTTGTAGGTGGAGAATAAGCTTATTTAGGGGTGTTACATAATGTCCGTGAGAAACATAAGTTCCACAACCCACTCCTCTTCCTGCAGTTCGGGATAGTCTTGGCCTTTTTCAGCCAAGAAGGCCTTTATAACATCAAAGCAGCTGACAAACCGCTCCAAAACTTTCCCGCAGCTTAGCCACCTGACTGCTCTATGGAGAGGGATATCTTTGTATGTGCAGTTCATTTCCTCTAGCAGAGAGTGCAACTGTTGGTTTGTTAGAGCAGATTGCTTAACTAGGAAGTTAACAGCTTTCACCACTGTAGCCATAACCTCATTAAGATCTGAATTTCACATTTTTTGCACAGACTTTCTTGGTGTATTATGCAGTGAAGTTTCATGATGGGGTGATCAACTCGTTCCTTGACTAATGTGACCACTCCCCGCTGTTTTCCGACCATGGCGGGGGCACCATCTGGTGTCACTGCAAAGATCTTACTAATGTCAATCCCAATAAAAATGCTATGTCCTCACCTTTTGTTGTTTCAGGCATTGGCTTTAAGCAACTGTAACAGTTTCTCTATTACAGTCACATCCCTGTATCTTGCCATAACTGCCAAACGTAGTATGTCATTTACATCCACACTCTCATCAAGTGCAAGGCTAAATACCATGACTTCAAAACACCTGTCTGCTGCGCTCTTACGTTTTCTGCCATTTCTTTGATGCGTCACTTCTGGCTGACATCGGAATGTCTTTTATTCTTGATTTTATTGCGTCTTTGTTTGGTAAGCCATCAAACAAAACATCTGAGCTACAGATGAAAGGCTCCTTTATATATTCTCCCCATCAGTTCATGGCATTCCCCGTTTTGCCATGCATTTAGCAATGTAGCGGGCTTTTGTAGCATGATTTCTGGCCGTGGCGAAGACTTTGAGGGTGTTAGCTTGCTTCCCATACATTGACATGGCACCTTTGATAGTCTTGTCTGCCGCATCCTTGAAAGTTTTGTTTTGTTTGGTCTCAAAATGGCGTTTAACACTTGATGTTCGGCAAACAACATTTTCAAGACAAAGTGCACACAGCATGGTCCTTCTGAAACAAACTCACTCTTCTGTCCATGAGGGCTGGAATGCCCGGACATTCACTTTAGTTTGGCTTTAGTTTGGCATGCGGATGAGAGAGTGCTTCAGCATTTCAACCATGATTTTAACACGGTGGCTGTGGCTCAGTGGTAGAGCGGTCGCCTGCCAATCGATGCTGCCATCGGAGTGTAAATGGGTGTGAGTGTTTATCTGATTTATCTGATGAGCAGATGACACCTTGTGCGGCAGCCTCGTGTATGAATGTGTGTGAATGGTTCCTGTACTGTGTGAAAGCGCTTTGAGTAGTTGTTAAGACTAGAAAAGTTGGATAAGAACAGCCCATTTACATTAACAAATCAATAACTCTCTTGCACACAAATTGCCAGCCATTGGTTGCCATTGGTTAAGGTACCGTGCTCCCATAAACTTGGAAAAATAAAACTGTCCATGCTGTTTTGAGGGAGATACATTTCTACATTAGGGATTCTAGCCAAGACGAGGTGGCTAACCTGTAGCATGCTAGCACTAGCATGCTAGCTCGTTCTCCATGGCAAAACACTGCTACAACACACACTAGTTCACCATAATCTCCAAAAGAACTACTTCCTGTCCCTGTTCTGCAGGTATTCCACAAGTGGCCCTCGTCTAGAAGAAGTCTCCCAGCTAATCCTGCCTCTTTGGAGAAACAGTTATCTAGCTGATGTGACCTAGCTAGTAGCTTACCTAGCTACTGCGCATGTGCAACTCCCAACAAAGATGTAAACCTATTCTGGTACAACCTCAAAATATAATTATGAACCTGATAATGAGCATAATATGGGCGCTTTAAGCAAATTGACATTTTTTTATCATTGACGTTGATTACGTCCATGAATAGGTCCAGCCCTAATGGGATCGTTCTTAATGGGAGAGATGCACACCCATACTGGATTTATTATTTTCCTAATTAGATCTAAGATTGATGACCCAGGTGAGATTGCAAACAGGTCTGCAAGAGACCAAGGCAAAACATATGTCGTGAACCTTGACCCGGCACACTAAACTGGGTCATGCGTGACAGCCAATGAGGTTAGCGATTATAGAGTGTTATCGTGATGATGAATGGAAGAGTGACGAGCCCTAGAATAATGAGAAAGACCCCGTGGTATATGGAAACATGGGCAGACACATGAGTTATTCATGTCCCCTGTGTCATCCTGGCTCCATTACTCTCTACGGGATTTATGAGATCTCACAGCTGTAATTTAAGATTATGCATAATGGCTGGCGATGAGCTGGCATTTTTTTCTGTCATCCTCATCCATTAATCTTCTTGTATCTGAAAGGTCTGTCCAAAGTCATAAAAAAATGTTTTGACGCCTCCTTTGCATCGCTGATGCATATTTCAGTGCTTTAGCAGAGTAACAGCTGCTAATTGGGTTGACAGTTACTCTTAATGTGGATTGACAATATGCACCCGGCAGGAACCACATCCCATGCATCATAACAAACCAAATGTGTGTCATACTGAGCTCATCAGACCAATATGTGTTCTTATAGTTCATCTCAAAGCGTGAAACAGCTTTTAAGAAGGTATAAATACCAGTGGTGGAATGTAACAAAGTACATTTACTCAAGTACTGTACTTAATTACTAATTTGAGGTACTTTACTTGAGTCTTATCTTGTCATGCCTCTTTTTACTTCTACTCCGCCACATTTCAGAGAAAGATAGTCATTTTTCCTTTACTACATCTGATATATTTAGTTGCTAGTTACTTTACAAATAAAGATTTTTGCATACAAAACACATGTAGTTTATAAAATACAGTGTTTTATTATTGTTGTGTTTTATTAAGTTAAACTACTCAACAATATAAGGGCTAACTAGTCCAACTGAAATGGCTAGACTGTTAAACACAGAACTGTTTGGATGGTTTCCAGTTTCTAAAATGGGAGGATTTGTCTGCATAGAGTACTTTTAATTGTAATACTTTAAATACATTTTCCTGATAATACTATACATACTTTTACTTAAGTAACATGTTCACTGTTGGACCTTTACTTGTAACAGAGTATTTTTACAGTTTGATATCAGTACTTTTACTTAAAGTGCTCATATTTAGCTTTTTCTCTTTCCTATTGTGTTGTATATCTTTTTTTGTTCATGTAATAGGTTTACAAAGTGAAAAAGCCCAAAGTCCCCCCCCCCCCCAAATGGTCTTACCATCTCCAACAGATTACACTGTTCACAAACTGCTCCAAACAGCTCTGTTGTAGTCCAGCCTTTACTTCTGTGATGAACGGTGGATGGCTGGATCATAAAACACAGGGCTTCCCCGTGAAAACACAAGACAACCCAGGAAACATGCGTTTGTTCCCCGGGAGTGTTTTAAACCACACCCAGATCTTTTTCTACTAGTCCTTTTGGAGCCTAAACTTAAAGGGTTACTAACGTTTTTTCAACCTGAAGTTTGTGTGTCTAAGTGACTGATGGGAACTTTGACATTGGTCCAGTATTAAACTGCTGTCGACAGCAACGAAACAAGCTACAATGTTAGTTAATGGGCAATCGTCCAGCTGCTCATTTTGCTGCTGACAGGCTCAGATTAATATTCTGTCTCACAACATTATGGAAAGGAGATAGACCTTTAAAAACGTCTTTGAGACCTTTCTGTTTAACCAAAAACAGCTCTGAAGTCCCTACTGCCAAACCCACCAGACTCCATTTAGAAAAGCAATACTTTTAGCGTGTATAGTGCCAACATATTTTCTTTATTGTAATATTTTTTGGGGATTTTAGGCCTTTGATTGACAGGACAACTGAATACATGAAAGGGGAGAGAGAGGGGGAAAGACATGGGCCTCAGGTCGTAGTCGAACCAGGGCCCGCTAAATTGAGGAGTAAACCTCTACATATGAGCGCCCACTCTACCAACTGAGTTATATGGGCGCCCGCCAACATATGACATGTAAATTGGTAAACCATGTGATTATTTCAACCAAAAGAGAGTTGTAAGGGTTTGAAAAGTAGAAAAAAAGTTTTATTTTGTTGTTTTAACTTTGAATGAAGTGTATTTTGCAATGCTAAAATTTATGTTTATTTACATGGATTCTGGTGGGGTTAGCAAACACGATTTTGCGGATGGTTTTATGTTTAAAAAAAGGATCTTACTCTTCAACAGAAAAGTCGACCTCCTTAGAAATCCTTTCAATAATGTTGTCAGACACTGAGAATAATAATCTGAGCCTGTCAGTTGCAAAACAAGCACTGTTGTGAAGGTAAATATTAGCTGGACAATTGACCTATTAGTTACATTGTAATTTGTTTTGCCGCTGCCAACTGATCTTGCTTAATATTGTACGTCAGTCACTTAGAAACAAAAACATTGGAAAATAGGTTGAAAAAAAGGTAGTTACCCTTTAACTGTTGATGCTCCATGGTGCTCAACAACCGACTGCTCACGGAGCTCTGTACCTGGCTCACAGTCACCTTTTTGCGGCTAAACTCAACTACCAACTGAAAGGGCTGACCGCTCACAGAGCTCTGTAGCCGCAGCCGGCAGTCGCCTCATTTCAATGGTTATCATAGGAATTGTTGTGCATACATTATTGGACGATATCAGAAGAATCTGTTCATGAGAATGCGTTGGTGTTGACAGACATCAGATATCACACAATCATCGGACACACACATACACACACACCCACTAGTAATGCCAAGTGCTGTGTCTGTAACAGATATACCAAGAGGTGGTAAAGCAGGCAGGCAAACAAACGTGTGCTCGTATCACACAATGCACACAGGGATCTTCCCAGCCATTTAGCCCCAGGTTTGTCAACAAAATTACAGCTGGCTACGCTGATTAGTTCCTCCGCTCTGTTGGAAGGATTGTTAATCAGAGAAATCAGATGCTGTAGGATTTGCATGGATGTAAAACGCACCCGACACCACGAGGGGGCAAAAGTTAGTTGTATTTTCTGCCCTGTTTCAGCATCACATCCATAAAACGTACAAACACAACAGACCACGGCCGCTAAGCCACATTAGTGATGGAGAATCGGATTGGGCAGAGATCAATGACTCATCATTTTCATCTGATGAGAACGCCCATCTGAGCCTTTTCCATAACCGGACACCCCTATCTCCTGCTTGTTTTTTGGAGGGTATTAAATCTCATCATTGCTGTCAAAACTACTGGATGCTTTACCAACTCTGTATTATGCAACAAAAGCTCCTTAATGTCCTAAACTAATAAGAATTTTAGTCTTTAGTGTTGGCTCAACCATTACGGGATGGAGGTTTCTATAACTGGGTTCACACACTGGGAGAGCGCACTCACAATGTGCATGCATGCATTCGTGTGTGTGTGTGTGTGTGTGTGTGTGTGTGTGTGTGTGTGTGTGTGTGTTAGTGTTAAATCTGTAATGAAAAAGCCTAAAGCTCAGAACTGACTTCTAAATAGTTACTTTGGCAAGTTGTACTTACTATTTAAAAAAAGAGATACAAAATGGACAACTTAGCTGCTTTAAAAAATGCCATATTTGTGAGTACTGACCGTGTTGCGGCAGCGGGTAAAGGTACTGACCGGGTAAAGCTTGGTTAAATTAGTTACTTTTTAGCCTACTTTATAAAAAAATTGCCCCCTCACATTTTTTACCTGGCACCGAGCCTGATTTAAAACCTGTATACTTTAGGGCTTGGAGGTTGGTCCACTTAAAAGTTCCACCTAGTGAATGCCAAAATTCAAAGGCCAAATCATGCAGCTTCTGACTGCCTCTACCTAGCAACAAAAGCAGGTTAGATTTGAACAGTGATGGAGGAAGAGCACAGATGGTTCTCTGAGGAGAGACATGCCATTGTCTTGTTTTGTCAAAAATGTCTGGGAAAACCCTGGTAAATGCTTAAAAAAGTTATTCTACTTTTAATGCTGCCCAATTCTTGTGTCAAGATGTTTTGTAGCTCCTGTTTCCACATTTGCTTTGTGAAATGTACAATAATGCTCTGCCATTATTGTTATTGATGGTATTTTTTTTAACTTTATTTTAGTAGTTATGCTTGATGTAAAGCAAGGTTATGTAACATTTGAATCAAGAAATAACACATTCTTCCTCCTATTCATGAAAAGTTGAATTCCTAAGTAATAGAAAACCCTTGCTCATTTAGGCTCAAATTTATGTCACATTTGACTTTTTTTTTTTACTTGTGTTACTTATCACTCAATCAACATTTATTTATGTAGCACTTTACAGCAAACAGCAGGGATCCAAAGTGCTTTACATCAAGACCCATCAATAAAACCACATAACATACAATACAAACAATACAAACATGGAAAACAGTCAAATCAGAAAAAGTTACCAAGAAATACGAGGAGGAAAGTGGAATTGTCAAACCACTACTATGTATTAAAAGCCATTCACTTGGCTTTGAGTTTAGATCTAAAGATATCTACATTTGTAATAGTGTGAATGTCACTAACTTGTAATCAAGGAACAGTAAAATGTGCCAAGAGTTGTGTGTGTGTGTGTGTGTTCCTATGGCAGCCCAGTGTTCATGTTAAATGATGCTTTGACCTATCATTAGGCCCTGCCGTGGGTATCAGGCTGTGCCTTCATTAATCTACCGGGCCCCATGACAGATGACACCATTCTCTAGCCCTGACCTGCCTGTAACTTTTACTCTGAGCCAAGAAAAGAGCAGATATTTATCAGCAGCATCTAAATGAATGCCATGGCCTGCTCAGTCGTCCAACCACTGTCACATTTAAGAGTTAAAAAGTAAAAAATTCGGCAACACTGGCGTATTACACTAGTTTGACAAAAATATACAAGACTGTACGGCTGTAGCCTGGAGCCTCCCATCTGGTGTTGTCATGCTTTTACTTAAAACCTAAAAACCTGCATCTGGTCTGCTATGTCTTCATACTTTGTGTTTTTGGTGTTAAAGTCTGTTATAACATGTTTTAAATATGCAAGCATCTCCATTATATTCTTGGTAGTTTATTTGAAGGTGTTATGAATTGCTTCAGTGTGTGTATTCTTTACAATGCAAGCTGCATTATCATTAATACAGCTTGCAAATTAATTCTTTTTGTAGGTAATGGGGTTTAAAATATCTAAATATCTTTTAGCTGGCTCTTGCTGGATTGTTGTTTTGGAAGAGTAAGGCACTGTGAAACTTTAATAAGCCAACCATTAATGGATTAACGTTATATTAGAGGTAAACGCCGCATAAAACTTGCTGCCATAGCAATGGTAGGGGATGTTTAATTTGTGCAACAGCAAATACGTTTTTATTTGAACGATTGGCGCAGAGAAAAGGACCCGTGTAGCGTCCAATAGTGTTTTTTTCCATTTTGCTGATCAGCATGGAACTCCCCGATATAGTTATAGTAGGGATTAGTGAATGATTCTAGACACAGCCATAGGCTCACTTTAAGGGACATGTATAATTCACTTCATGTAGGGTCATAACAGGTCATTTTTTTTACCAGAGAGAACATTTAACACATATGCAAGTAATACTTGAAAAAAGACCAATCTAGATCCTTTCTAAGGTTTGAATTGAAACTTTTGGCACATCTCTCAATAAATGGATCCACTCTCTACACCAGCGTAGGCTAACTTGCAATATCCTCTCTTTTTCTTGCCAACAGCCCTCTCTCTGTGGAGCTTGAGAAATACTACCACACTGAAAACGACGACGAGAGCCCCTTCATCTGCTCCAAGCCTCGAGAGAACGGCATGAGGGACTGCGGCTCAGTGCCCAAGGTGTACAAGGAAGGAGGCCTGCAGTGCACCCTGGGCTTGGATTATTACAACAGCACTGACAATAACACCTGCATCAACTGGAACCAGTACTACACCAACTGCTCTGCTGGTCTGGTCAACCCCTTCAAGGGAGCCATCAACTTCGACAACATCTGCTACGCCTGGATTGCCATCTTTCAGGTAAAACAGCTGTTCACACCTGTGAGGTGTGGAGGAACAGCTGGACCATAAAAAAAAGTAATCAGTTTGTGAGAGAAATGATTTTGCAATGAGGCACATAGAATAGGGTCTGGCTGATGTGCAAGCCTGTAATACAAGATGGAGACGAAGTGGGTGGGGGGGGGGGCTAATTACAGCTGGTGTATTAGAGAAATAGAGTTTACAGGATTAGCAGTCGCCACAGCCACACCACCAGACTGCGGCTTCATTTTTCCACACCATTTGCTTGCTATCTCCACATCATCTGTAAAGCCTTTTGTTGGAGAGTTCATTCCTCCCTGTCTAGTGGAGGGGGATCATTTTAAGGATAAAAACCAGATTGGAGATCATTTCCCCCAAAGGTCTGGCGGCTGCTCCAGTTTGCCTGCGCAGGGTAAAACACCCAAGAGGAATGTTGGGGATTAGTCTTCTGCTGAGTCTTGGTATTTGGAACTGGACTGTGAAATATGCTCTTTTTTAGTTACATTTATTTCTACATTCTGATTTCTGGATTTTCTTTTTTAGATTATGTCTTTCACAGTGGACATGCACCTACGATGACAATTTCAGACCCCTCCATGATTTCTAAGTGGGAGAACTTGCAAAATAGCACGGTGTTCAAATACTTATTTTCCTCACTATATATATATATATATATATATATATATATATATATATATATATATATATATATATATATATATATATATACATATATATATATATATATATATATATATACATATACACACATACATACATACATAGACACACACACACTAGAGGATGGATACCCGACCCACGGGACCCACGGGACCCACACGGGTCGGACAGATTTTTAGAAAGGATGCTCGGGTTCGGGTCGGGCTCGGTCACATCAGCGCGATAAGGCATTGAACATTTTGAATTTAAAACAGCTTAAAATAAATGTCAAATATTACCCTAACATCCGTCTTCCTGTGTGCTGTTGCGTGTTAAGCTCCATGTGGCAGCGCAACGATGGAAGATGTTAAAAAGAAGTTGGCCGCAGGAGATTTTAAAACTATTGAAAAACGAAGGAAAGTCAGCTGTGCATTGATGCGCTCATCTGTTGCGTTTCCCAATGCCTTCCTACAATTGCTTAATAAAAGCGGCTTTCCACACAAACAAATTACATGTGTCATTAGTATGAGAAACAAATGCGATTTTTAACTGTGTCGGGCTCGGGTCGGGCTCGGACAGAAATATCTTAATGCCTGTCGGGCTCGGGTCGGGTTCGGTTACTGCTCTGTCGGACGCGGGCCGGGCTCGGACAGAAAAATCCGGCCCGATCCGCACTCTAACACACACACACACACACACACACACAGTATATACTCCTAACCTTTGGATATGATTTTTTTTGTTGGTTTATCTATCTACAACCATAATTTTAAGTAATGTTATTACATATTAGTGTTAATAACAGATAAGATAAAACTTTGTTCACACAGAATTTTTTCTTGCACAGTGTGCTCCAACAATTAACAGATCAACATTTGTATGGTCAACCAGCAAACATCTGACACACACACACACACACACACACACTAATACACACTTTTTTTCCTCTCATCCATTTTGTTATTTTGTCCTGTGAACCACTTAGCGCTGCATACTTGCATGAAAGGTGCTATGTAAATACTTGAAAATTGATTTTTTTCTCTCTCTCTAATCCTCTCCTTTGTGTGTGTTCTTCTTAAGGTGATCACTCTGGAGGGCTGGGTGGACATCATGTACTTTGTGATGGATGCTCACTCCTTCTACAACTTCATTTACTTCATCCTACTCATCATTGTAAGTGCCACTTCGCGGCGCCTCCAGCTGTGTGTGTGCGTGCGCGCCTGCTGATAATTGTCAGAGTGGGTCAGTTGCTGGGACGCTGTGCGAGCATCCGTTGTGAGTGTGTGAATAATAATAATGTCCTCTACCCCTCCTTGTCCTTAGATTGGCTCATTCTTCATGATCAACCTGTGCCTGGTGGTCATCGCCACTCAGTTCTCCGAGACCAAGCAGAGGGAGAGTCAACTGATGAAAGAGCAACGGGTGCGCTTCATGTCAAACGCTAGCACCCTGGCCTCCCTCTCTGAGCCGGGCTCCTGCTACGACGAGCTGCTCAAGTACCTGGTTCACATCGTCCGCAAAGGGGCCAGACAAGTGGCCCATATCTGTAGGTTCCTGGCTCGCCGCGCTGGGCTTAATATTGCTGCCTCGCCCCCTGCAACGGAGCCCCAACGCAGCCAGAGGAGGAGGAGGAAGCCCTCCAGGCAGGGATCTGTGTCGGTTCATCACATGGCACACCACTATCACCACCACCACCACTACCACCTGGGTAATGGCAGCTTGAGGGGAGGAGGGGGCGTCAGGTCTCTGGAGGGTAGGGATGTGGAGGTTGGTGCTCATAACAATAACAGAGAGGCCCTTGTAGCAACCACCAGCGCCGGTCATCTTGCTTTGGCCCCACCACTTTCAGCATCAGCAGCCACCTCTGATACAACCCTGGCAACGTCATCCAATCCTGCTGGGGAAGCTGCCGTTTTCCCTTCAGTTTGCGGTGAATTTCACGCAGAAACTCTTCGCTGCACCCCCTCGCCCACAAGCCTGGGGCCAACCGCAGAACCTTTCCCGCTTGTCCCGGCTCCCATGTCCAGGGCCATGAAAAGGAACTCTGTACCTTTTGCAGCTCCAGGGCCTAAGAACTACCCCACTCTGCAGGCCCGAGCCCTGGCAGAGTCCAGACGAGGGAGTGTTGCTGCCAGCACTCTGACTAACATCGGCTTCAACCTGAACATCCCGCCCATGCCCCTGGAGAGACGGCCATCAAGCCTGGTGGACACACACACTCCCACAGGTAGACAAATCACAACAAACTCACAGGGATGTGGTCACAGATCCATTGCATTGAAGACCATGATCGTAAATGCAATCAAAAACTTGGAAAGTGTTTGATTTTCTCCATTAGTTGCATTCCTTCCGTGCTAGGGTGGATAGTTTGCTTCGCGGAGTATTCCCATTAAGAGAAAAACTGGGAGGCAAAATGGGGTTTGAAAATAACAAGAGTATTTTTCATTCAGTCAGAATCTGTGCTTAATTTCCATATTAATGAAGCAAACCAAGTGACATGCAATTGGAAGTGTTCCTTTTTCTGCAGTCATCCATTTGGTGGAGTACGGTATTGATTTGTTGTGATTAAGATTAAGCCTCAAACCAAAACGCTGTCCAGAGTTGTTTTTTTTTCTCCGTGAGAGACACAAGTGAGTGCTAATTACAGTCAATAAATGTTAATCCCTCATGTCCAAGCTCGCAGCCAGCTCTGTCTGGTCCCGGCCAAGTTCTAAAAGGCAGCGGGCTCAGCAAAAGTCAGAGCAGGTCTGTAAAGGTTGTACAGATGGCGGAAACGCTGGCAGCCAGCCTGACGAGGCATTACTCATAGCACAAAATGCCCATCACCACCAAAACACACTCCCTGTGACACACACCCAACCTTTCCAAAAATGTAGTTGTTTAAAACAGATCTCTCTCATTGGATTTGACAATTTGTCTAAACCATGTCAATTATGTAATTCATTACAATCACAGCTGATTTTTTTGAGTTGCCTTCACCTTGTCTCAGTTTCTCCGTCTCACCTTTCTCACTCGGCTGCAGCCCAGCTCTCCTGCCAGCTGTCGGCTCGTGACCTCAGCACGACCAGCAGAGCCATGGACACAGCCGCTCTGACCCTGGACCCCGAGAGTTGCCCCTACTGCGCCAAGGCCCTGGCCAACGAGTCAGAGGGTGGCACCGAGGGCAACGAGACCCAAGGAGACTCCGACAGTGAGGGCGCGTACGAGTTCAACCAGGACCTCCACCACAGGGACAGGAGAGACAGCCGGCGGCCCACAAAGAAGCAGCGAGGGATTGGCAAAACGTTTGCAAAGGTAGTCCGCTTCTGGAGGCTGGTGTGCGACACATTCAGGAAGATCGTGGACAGCAAGTACTTTGGACAAGGGATTATGATCGCCATTCTGATCAACACTCTGAGCATGGGGATTGAGTACCATGAGCAGGTTAGTGTGTTTTCTCATTAAGAATGTGTGCGCGTGTTTAAATAGAGACAGAGAACATTTGAGTCCCGCCCCCCATCTTAGCGGAAAAAAACTCTCCTAGCTCCATTGACTTGCATTGCGTGAAGGTTCCTCATCTGTATTTTCGTCTGCTAGGAAACAAAAAAAATTCACAAAGCTGCTGTATTTGTATGATGCAAAAAAAAAAACATGAGCTGCTGACCCGAAACAAAATCTAAAAGTATGCAGCTGTCTGATGGTGCTCAATCAAGGTTCGGTTGTGTGTAATGGCAATGAGACCCTAATGAAAGACTGTAGGAAGCTATTAGTTTTAACTAACAGGTCCTCTGTGTACGTGTGCGTCATCCTGTGTGATTGTGTAAGCTACACAGCTCCCACAGGCCCAAATGGAATTCCTGATGTCTCTTTCTGGCCTCGGTTGTTTACACGAGTGTAATTACAGCCATGTGAGAGAGAAAACGGAAGTGAGAGAGAGAGAGAGAGCGAGCGAGCGAGAGCGAGCGAGAGCGAGAGAGAGCCCACAACATCTCACATGAAATCCCAATCTGCAGTCTTTTTAAGGGAGGTTAATCTAACCTGAGAGTGAGGGGTAACTCTGGCCCGTCTCAGAAAGAGAGGTAACTTAACCTCAAGTCAGTTACTATGGTAACTGAGCCTGTCAACCTAACCTGGTTGGGACCAGGCTTTTTCTCAGTCTCCTCCCCCTGACACAGCGCTGTGTCCTCATTCATTCATTCAGTCTGTAGCAGGCGCATTTTAGCGCACAGTTGTCATCTGCATGTATAAATTAACGTGTTTGTTTATTAACCAAGTTAGGCACATTATAAAATGTTTTTATTCTCTAACATGGCTTTTTCCTTTAGTCGACGATGCCGTTGATGAAGAAGCTGCATGACTTTGCAGGAAGTTAAGATGATACTTAGGCCCCAAATATAGATGTATTTTCATTTCCAGATAACTACTTATTTGAACAGTGTTGTTTTTCTTCCCAGTCAGTTATGTAGCCTACATAACCTTATCTGTCCTCCAGTTTTCTTTACAACATTGTCGATGCGGGGCATTTTGGTAAAGCTACTGTAAAGCAAAGCGCCATCAGAAGAGTGTGACTCGCTCTGAAACAGGTTTTAAACTGTTTTGGAGATTTCCCTGGATATAAACCAGTAAGAGACATTATAAAGGAGTTTAACAGGATTGCAGGTGAATGATTTTGACCCGTTGAAATAAAATATTATGAATTATAATTTTGTTAATGATGGTGCTGCAGCCTCAGAATGGGATTAGTAGGCCTAGGACTCTTACGCCTGCAGGATTGAACCTAAATGAAATCAAATATAGGTTCATTACCATTTCACCAGTAATATTATAGGTTACCTGTGATTAAATATGAAATACTACACTATATTAGAGCTTACACATTTACTCTAACAGCAATTCTCACCCACACAAATTCTCTTTTGCAGCTGCCACTGTGTTGCTTTTTTAACAAAATACATACACAGTATATGCGCATGAGTATTTCCGCCGACCAGTTTGTTTGTGGTTGTTACTATGGTAAATTGTAGTATCATGGCTCCATTTATGCTGCCTTTTTATTGTGGTGGTGCATGCGCTTAACTCTGAGTGAACCTACTCTGAGTTGATTAAACTCGTATCAGCTGTTCTGGAACCGAATACTCAGTTTCCCATCTCTGGGTAAATCAACTCAGAGTTCAGGGTTAGACTCAGTTTGTTAAAGCACCTTCCTGAAACGGGCCCCTGGCACTTATATGAAATCTGTGTCAGGAGAGTTTCTCTGGATTAGGAAAAGGCATGCTAATGCAAGGCAGTGGTGGAATTTAACCACATTGACACAAGAACTGTTGGGATTTGTGAGGCTTGGACCCAAAAATGCAGAGACAAGGAGGTAGTGGAAGAATACCTAGAGAAGGTTTATTGAAGATATTAATAACAGAGGATTGCTGAGGCAGGCAGGCAGACAGACAGGCTAAATTCTTAGAAAACTGAAGACTGAGGAGTCTAAAATACAAAGAACTGCGAGACATCAGGAGCAACAAACAGACAAAGGAAGCACAGAAACTAAATTCAAGAGGTAACGAGGGACAGGTGCGTGAGGGCAGGTACATGAACAGGTGAGACACATCAGGGCGGGGCAGACAATCACAAAGGAGAAACAGACATTGAAAATATCCACAAGGACAGAACTAGGAAACAAAACACAGAATGAACATGGGTAAAACATAACCATGAACAAAGAACAGGGGCCTATTGCACGAAAGTAGAATAAAGATATCCAGGATAAAGATATCCAGGATAAATGAAAGGTGGAGCTATGTCCAGCCAGGAGATAACCAGGATGAACTGCTCATGTCAGCCAGGTGGTTGAAGGTGGAGCTATGTAACCAGGATGAACAGGTGGAGCTATGTCCAACCAGGATGAACAGGGTGGAGCTATGTCCAGCCAGGTGTAGATAACCAGGATGAACAGGTGGAGCTATGTCCAGCCAGGTGTAGATAACCAGGATGAACAGGTGGAGCTATGTCCAGCCAGGTGGAGATAACCAGGATGAACAGGTGGAGCTATGTCCAGCCAGGTGGAGATAACCAGGATGAACAGGTGGAGCTATGTCCAGCCAGGTGTAGATAACCAGGATGAACAGGTGGAGCTATGTCCAGCCAGGTGTAGATAACCAGGATGAACAGGTGGAGCTATGTCCAGCCAGGTGTAGATAACCAGGATAACCAGGTGTAGATAACCAGGATGAACAGGTGGAGCTATGTCCAGCCAGGTGGAGATAACCAGGATGAACAGGTGGAGCTATGTGAACAGGTGGAGCTAGCCAGGTGGAGATAACCAGGATGAACAGGTGGAGCTATGTCCAGCCAGGTGGAGATAACCAGGATGAACAGGTGGAGCTATGTCCAGCCAGGTGTAGATAACCAGGATGGATGAACAGGTGAGATAACCAGGATGAACTATGATAACCAGGATCCATGTCCAGCAGGTGGAGATAACCAGGATGAACAGGAGATATGTCCAGCCAGGGAGGATGAACAGGTGGAGCTATGTCCAGCCAGGTGTAGATAACCAGGATGAACAGGTGGAGCTATGTCCAGCCAGGTGTGGAGATTTGGAGCTATGTCCAGCCAGGTGTGGAGATAACCAGGATGACCACGGTATCAATCACAGATTTCCTGATGCAGAGATGGAGAACCAGGATGCGCCATATGTTTCACCCAATGAGCAGCAGCTTCTAATGGAAAGGATAACGAGGAGGGGAAGAATACGCAAGGAAACCACGGCTTATCAAACGGAGAGAAAAAGCCCAACATAGCGGACCGACTGAATGTTATGAGGCCCAACAGACTGTAAAAATATCTCTATTTAGCCTACTAGTCACTCCACTTTTTTTTTTTTTTTTTTACAAAAGTTAGGCTACACTGTGTTTTAATTGCTTTAAATATGTTTAAATAGTTTCATGTTTCTGTTTTTATGTGATAAATGTGCTGGTTTTACTGTAAAGTGTCTTTGACTAGCCTACCATGTAAAGCACTATATAAATAAAATGTATTATTATTTATTTGCCTTAAAAGTGAGCAGAGGGAATTAATGTTCCTCTGGAAATGGACCCTAATGCCTCTAGGCTTAATTTCAAACCCTTATTCACAACGCGAGAACATGTTTTACAACCATATGCACAAATCTCTACAAGCTATATCTAATTCTAAATATCTTTGTACAACTAATGTTCATACAGAACGATCAGAAAGGGACCACTAGAAAAAGAAGGAAGTGACTTCAATACATGTTGTGAGCATGTGTGTAAAACAATATTCATGTTTTTTTTATTCTTCTGACAAGTGACCGCACCAAAGTAAAAAGATGAAGAAGCATTGTGGTGTTCCTGATGTGATGAATGTAAACTACACTACATACGTACTGTATATAGGCCACGTTATTGGTCCAGGGATGGTAGACTAATTGAGAAGGTTATGAAACCAATGTAAGCTATAATAAAAAACATTAGGCCTACATATTAAGGAGTAACACAAACTGTCTTTTATTAGAGAAGGATAAGCAACAAGAACATGAAATCATAAATGTATTGGTCTCTGACCAGTCTGTCATTATTATCATCTGGGAATATCGCTGCATTAATATAATCACACTTAATCTTCGGAGCGCGTCCTGTATAAACCTGAAGCTGAGACCACGGACGCTGCGCTGCTCATCTGTACTTTTACAGAGAGAGTGGACACTGACGCGACTTGCAGGTCTGCCGGCAGGCAGCGGCCACCGGGCAGCGGCCACCGGGCAGCAGCCGCACGCCAGGCAACCTCGAAACAGTACCGTCCCACCGGGAAAAGTCCCACTCCGCATCAGGGTGCCAGTGCAACCATTCCTAACCATCTAAACAGCTGTAGTAGGGTTTAAATCAAACTTGCGACAACAATAGTGACAATAGGTTAATGCATGTTAATGAAAATAAAGCAGAAGACATTCAGAAGACAACGGAATAACTGTTAAACACGTTTGTTTCGGATCAGACGGCAGCTGATTTGACACACGAGACTCCAGGATTAATCTTAGCCTGGCTGTTAGCCTGCTCTGGACCAGGCTAGCCGCAAAGAATACATCTCCATGGTTACTTGGCTGGGCTTAATTCAATCTGGTTTCGTGCAACCGAGTCAAAGCTAAATTCATCCAGGATAACTTGAATATCCCGGCTTAATCCCTTATCCTAGTTTTGTGCAATAGGCCTCTGGGAAACGGTAACACAGGGAATGAAATAACAGAATAAAACAGGAAAAACCCCAACTGAAAACCACAACCATGACAAGAACTGTGCAAATCTGCAATGTAATGTCAACATTTGAGGTACTTGTACTTTACTTGAGTCTTTTCATTAATGCCACTTTCTTCTCCGCTACATTTCAGAGAGAAATACATTCATCTGACAGCTTCAGTTCCTAGCTACTTTACAAATTAAGATTTTTGCACAAAAAATACATGTAGTTTAATATGTGTTAAAATGAATGTGCCCAACAATTGACAGGCCTACAAGTCCAGCTGAGATGATTAGACGATTAAAAGTTCACTTTCTTTCTAAAGTTCTTTATTTAAATGTTGCAGAATTTATCAAAAAAGTTAATTTATTAGGATAACAGCTGAATTGATTTAGGAGAGCACTGATTAAAAGTTAGGTCTTCCTGAAAGAATTTACACTGAGCTTTATTTAAATCAGGAGAGACTAGTTGCAGATATGCGAGCTACATATGTTTTTTATGGTTATGAGCAACTGGTAAAAGTTTGGGCAAGATTGGGATGTTGGTTAAATATTGCTAAATTCTATGCTTATTTAAAGCAGGTGTGTTGACTTCTTCATTACTGTAATTGGGACATATCTTGAAAAACTAACTTTTTCGGTTTTTTTTGTACATACATTTTGTTACCAAGGGCGCTTACCAGCCGCGGGACGCAAGACATCAACCCATGTCTGAAGTATTGTTGCGACAACCTCTATACAAACTCCTCCCTGTGACTCCGGTGCAGCGGTTCTGTTTGTCACCACAACGTCATTTGGAAAATGGTGTAGTAAAATATAAACATAACGTTTCAGTCTCTAGGTGTTTTTCAAGCGTGTTTGAAGCTATTGTGTAGTGTTTTTGTGCTTGTGTTTTGTAAAAAGTTGAACACAAGTAGGTGACACACGTTTTGTGTGTGTGTGTGTGTGTGTGTGTGTGTGTGTGTGTGTGTGTGTGTGTGTGTGTGTGTGTGTGTGTGTGTGTGTGTGTGTGTGTGTGTGTGTGTGTGTGTGTCTTGAAGCCTGGCCAGGTTTTTTGGGGTTACTTTCGGTCTCTGACCCAGTGCCTATAAACATGTCCAGATGCCATCCTTGGCACACACACAGAGGGAGTTTATAGCTTTCTTTCTTCAATCTTTACTTTCCCTGATTCTTTGTTTGTCTTTGCTCCTCCTGTTTTCTCCTTCTCTCTTTTTTACTGTGATTCCGTTCTTTTTTCCCCCCCTTGTCTCTTTATATGTTGTCTCCTTTTTTAACAACTATATTTATTATGGATGCAAACCGACATGAATGGGTTAAAGCAGCATCACCATCCACCACCAGACATATAGCAAGCAAGTTCAAATAAAAAGATGACTAAATAAATAATCTTCAATAAATAAATAATATAATATTAAAATGGTTTCCATCCTTAATAGAAAACAGATCACAAAGCTGTCTGAAGCATCAGTCTCAAGCGAATGACATTGGATGTATAAAAGTGGTGAAAGAGTGCATGTAGTATCCTAATGAGAGGGGAGGACTGGTAGTCTCTCAAAATAAAAAGGTATAGCATTCCAGACTTTGTAGGATTTTTTGGTTGATCCTTTAATAGAAAGTAGATTAAAAAAAAGTATAAGCAACTAAACTACTTAGTAAGGGTTGGAATAAGATCAAGCATTGGCTTACATGGTGTCACGTCAATGTCAAGTCACGGATTTAGGTCCTTAAAAGTCAAATCACGAATTCTCTTGAGTGAAAATCCTGTATTATTATTTCTTTTTTTTAAGATATACTTTTGGGCATTTTTAGGTCTTTATTTCATAGGACAGCTGAAGACATGAATGAGGAAGAGGAGGAATGACATGCAGCAAAGGGTCGCAGGTCGCAGTCAAACCTACGGCCGCTGCTTTGAGGAGTAAACCTCTATAAATGGGTGCACGCTCTACCAGGTGAGCTACCCAGGCTCCCTAAAGTCCTGTGTTTCTTTGACCCTTCCACCATGCCAGCTTGCCTTTTTTTGTAGAGTTTGGCGCTCTTATACTTTGTCACTTTACTTCCTTATATATTCGCGCAACATTTACTACGGACACTAGAGGGCACCATTTAACACAAAATGTAAAAATAAGTCGTTATAGGCTGCTTGCACAATCAACATATATGGTTGTTGTCTAGGTGAGGAGGGTCTGTTCAGTTCCTAGTTCTTCCTCCCATTGTGCTTCTGGGGACACATTTTTAAATGACATTACTGCAACATACAGCATATGATAGTAATGTGGCCCTTTAAAGTGCCCATATGTCGCTCGTTTTCAGGTTCATGATTGTATTTTGAGGTTGTACCAGAATAGATTTACATGGTTTCATTTTTTAAAAACACCATATTTTTGTTGTACTGCACATTGCTGCAGCTCCTCTTTCCACCCTGTGTGTTGAGCTCTCTGTTTTAGCTACAGAGTGAGTAATCTCACTTCTGTTCCATCTTTGTTGGGAGTCGCACATGCATGCTACTTGCCACTTTGGGCTTTTTCACCTTGTAAACCTGTAACATGCACAAAAAGATATGTATAACACAATAAAGGAAAGGGAAAAAGCCAAAAAGCAAAATATGAGCTGAATTACTGAATTCACTGAGTATATTGTTAAAGCTTGCAAATATATTAATGTAAGATGTACTGCACTTTGCAAGGCCCGTGCTCTCCAGTTATGATGCAATCACATCATTAGATGCAATCTAATTCAGCGGCTGGAAAAAGGTGATGGTTACAAACGAGGCTCAACAATCAAAAGTCGGCCAAATTGAATGTTTTTCTGAATTATGTCCAAATCTTTGGGTTGAGAGCTTATTACTGGGCTGTGGCAGGGAGAGAAGCCGTGCAGTGAGGAGAAAGATTCTGACGTTCAGAATTTAGCCTCAGCAACACACCTATCTGTTTCTAGGGCCTGAAACCAGTACACACTTTTGAGTAAGTTTGCTGCCCAGTATGCATTGAACTTGGGAGGGCAAGCCCAAGGTTTCTCAATATGTTTCTTTTCCCTTTTTTTCACTTTTGTCTCTTTTGTCATAAACCCTCAATTCTCCCCTTCTTGTCTAGCTCCTCTTTAACCCTTGTGTTGTCTTCCAGTCAAAATTAAAAATCAACACTTTTGTCCCATTTTTAAACACTTTTGAGGCTTTTTTTCAATGTTTGTCACTTTTTTTGACGTTTTCAACACTACGTAACACTAACTTATTAACCTTAGTTTTACAGTTATTTTTGGAATGTATGGTCAATAAACCTCATTTATAGGAAATTATACCTAATGTTTGAGTTAGAAAAGCAGAAATTAGGAATTATTTAGACTAAAATTAGGAATTGATGTTGATGGATAATCACAGACTGGAATATGTCAACTTTTACTCAAAGAGCGTTGTATCAATCATATTACTTTGGGTAATTACAATTGGGTAGTTGATCATTGATAGGAAAACGGGTCAATTTGACCCGAGAAGTCTTTTCTCCTCTCTTACTGTGAAGGGCTCTTTCCTAGTTGGGTAACATGGATCCTTCTAGTCTCCAGACAGACTGACAGGCTGAAAACTTTATTGAGACGCCTTATTGATTGCAAACCCATTGACATCCAATAGACAACAGGGATCACTAAGTCTTTATTTGGCTCTGTAAATGTCTACATGGAGAAGAGGCTGGGTTTTAATTTCCATACATCCTCCAGCCAAGTTTTCTGCTGGATTGTTGCAGTGTGTTTACCCCGTTAAACTGCCACCTCAGGAATTAGATTGACACTTACCTACTGTGATCAGTGCTACAGGTTTAAAATCCTCCTCAGCTGCACCCGGCTGATAAACTCAGTATTACGCAAGAATATTTCTTGTTTTATAGCTTTTTATTTTCTTTTTTTGGGGGCGCAGTTCAAACCATGTGTCCAAAACAAAGAATGGATTACTTTGATCACATGTTGAAGGCGGTCTGTGCAAAGTGAATGAATGCCGCCGTACAGGATGGATGGAAGAGATATTTACGACTTGCAAAACTTGTAATGTACATATGTATTAAGTTTTCCATCAACGGCAAACGGTGTTGTGGTAAGCAGGGAATAGCGGACCCAAATGCAAACAGCAGGCAGGAGAAATCTGAGTTGGAAGATTTATTTCACCAACAAAAATAAAGCACAAAAACAAAAGTAGTCCAAAAACCAGGAAGTTGCGACAAAAGGAACACCAGGGAGCACAAAACATGACATACACTGACAAATGGCGACACTACAGAGAACAAAATGATCTGACAAAGCACAAGGGGAAGACTAGGGCTGTGTCTCAAATCGCGCACTTCCGTTAGTGCACTTACAGAAGTACACTTTGTGCACTACGTACTGTCTTGCATAGTGCGTAAATTTCGACAGAGGAGTGTTGTCTCAAATCGCGCACTGCCATGTGCACTTACCGGAAATGACGATCACATTTCATCTCTTCTTCTTCTGTAAAATTGTGAATTTCACCAAGGGAGAGCATTCCAGTCTGCTATTGTGTTTCGCGAAAAATAATTCCTGCATTGTTTTTGATATTTTAACAACAATAAATGTGATGTTTTTATTTGCTCCAGGATGACGACTGCAACACAGCCGTCACGTCACCCCCCCATTAGCTGAAAACAGTACACACAACTGTATTGTATAATATTCCTTCTTGTTAGTGCAGTCTTTTAAATTCATTAATTATGCCTATTCTTTGCAGTCCACTCTTATATGTATATACTTATATTTCTGCTCTAAAAATAAGTAACATTAATATTCATTCATTCATAACCGTTACTGTTCATCTTAATGCTCAACTGTTTCATGAGGAAATCTTTGCAGCCCAGAAATAAGACTGTTATAGTGAAGCATTACCCTTACAACTTACCTAATAGACAAAACATCATTACGTCTTTTATTTTAAGTTGTATTTTTGTTCTAAATGGTCTTCATACAGTGGCGATACAGTAGTGAAAGCAGAGGGAACATACCTGACATTTAAATAGACCCCATTCCTTTATATTCTTTATATGCTTGCTACAGTCATGCAACGTGTAATACAACAGACAACAAAGTTTAATACTTTTAATATCATTTTATTTTATAAATGTGCTTGTAGTTCTGCAGGCTCCCCCCCGGGTCGGAGCTAGTCTGATGGGGACAGGGACATGAGGGTGGACTTCAGACTCTCCAGGGGATCCGTCTACGGTCTGATGGCCATCGTCGCCCCTAAATGATGGCCCTATACTCCTCGTTTGTCCCTGAAGAGATGGGTTATACAGTATATACATCAGGTGGAGGCAGTAACAGCGGATACGTTAACATTGCGCTACTGTTTACGTTACTGGCAGACAATCAGCTGATCGCTATTTTGTTGAGCTAACGCTCACATCGGATTATGTACAACTTGTTAAGATCACACATCTAACACTGAAATCTTCTACAGCGGAACGATAGTTTAACACAAACAACAAAATACTACAACACATGTAACGTTAGCTTATAACGTATTTGCCAATCTGGTTAAACTGCCGCCGTTAGCTAGCTATGGTTGGCTTGCTACCACGTCAAATTACGGTACCAATAAAGGTTATAATTCCTGGTACAAAAATCATTACCGACTGTAAAATTAACCAAATATACATATACAGGTGGCTTATGTTATAAGTATAGCAAAAAGACTCACGTTCAACTTACATTTGTATTGCTCCGTCGGTCTCGCTATCGCGTCTAACTGTTGTTAGCTCCGCCCCTTCCGCTACATAGCCAAGATGGCGACCGTTGAGTGTGGAAAGTGTCCATCGATGTACACTCATTTTTCGGGGCGTTTTGAGTGCACCATCCGGGTATTTAAGTACACTTCATTTAACCGCACTTCGACAGTGTGAACGCACTATGTACTCAAATAGTTAGTATTTAGTACAGAAGTGCGCGATTTGAGACACAGCCATGGACTAAATACACAGGGTAACGAGGTAACACCAGGCAGGTGACACAAGGGCTGGGAAGACAGGTGAACAACATCAGGCAATCACAGGGGCAGGAAAACCAGAAGACAGGAAGTAAAACAAGACAAGACCGAAAATAACACAATCACAAAGAGACAAGACATGACAGAAAACCAGGCTACCAAAACAAGACAGGAAAACAGACTACCACAATAAGACAAGACAAAACACCAAAACCATAACAAATGGTACGCATCCACAGGCAGCATCATTTCCACGCTTCCCATTCATGTCTATGTAAGTAGCTAGGCAATGCTTTTTGGTAGTTTGAGGCAACGTCGAGTTGCCCAATCCTGATTAGCTGAGGTCCAAGCTATTTAATGCAAATCGGGTTCGTCCAGCTTAACTTGCCTCTCAAAATTCCCAGAAATCTTCGTTCTTTGAAATCTAAGTTCGGTGAACTATTTTCGTAAAATAAGCGGAGTTTTCCAACGGAGCCACCATTTTTGGTCTATTTTGACATCCCTGGGCCACCTAAGCAGAAAGCCCACGAGTAAAATCGTTTGCTCACATGCAACCATCACGGTGTTTGATGGGTGTAACCTGCTTTCTTTGGTTCTCTGTGGTCGTTGAAGAGAAATTGCTGAAACTGCTAGTGGCAAGCCCAGAGGCGTCCAGTCTTAAATCGTGGGAAGCAGGGTGATCCCTCTGGACATGTATCTTAGTAGCTAGTACAACATTTCCTCCAACTGCTTTGTCAACAGTGAAAGCCTTCTGGCAATTCACACAACCAATCCTTTCCAAAACCAAGACCCATTTTAAGTTTCTTCATTGATGCACAAATCAAGTACAGACATTGATTTCAACCGTCTCTGTTCTACACCTAAATGTATTGATACTAAAACGCCACAGGGAATCTGCTGAGATCCAATATCAGACAATGTTGTACCAAACGTTGTGCTGTGTGTGAAGTATTCAGACAATCAGGTGGTACATATTAGCACACACATGTTCATCCTATTTGCCTATATGCAACATAAAAAGTTACATTTGCTAAATGGAAAGATGCTTTTCATCTTCTGTCCAGAATCCTACACATCTCCACTTTTTCAAACCCGCCTCACACCTGCAAAGCTCAACACATCAGAGAGAGAGAGAGAGAGAGAGAGACTTTATTCATCCCGAAGGAAATTTGTGTTTCTGTTTGAAGAAGAAGAACATAATACATATTTGCTTTTTTCAAATATGGAAAAAGGAGCAGGACCGCAGAGTTTTATTTCATATATAGATTATATAACATTAATTGTATAGTTTGCAATTGTATCCATGCCAACAGCTGCTGTAGTACCAATATGGCAACATCAGCTGTCTGTTCACTGTCCTCACCTTTAGAAATCTAAACGTGAATAGAATACATTTACAATATATATATAGATAGAAAATGCATGTTTTTCAGACCCCCACCAAACATTTTCTCAATTTATTGTTCATCTGTCCGGTTCCTGAGGAAAGGTATATTTTCCATATACAGTGCCTTGCGAAAGTATTCGGCCCCCTTGAACTTTTCAACCTTTTGACACATTTCAGGCCCCCTTGCATTAATACTTTGTAGAGCCACCTTTTGCTGCGATTACAGCTGCAAGTCACTTGGGGTATGTCTCTATCAGTTTTGCACATCGAGAGACTGACATTCTTGCCCATTCTTCCTTGCAAAACAGCTGGAGCTCAGTGAGGTTGGATGGAGAGCGTTTGTGAACACCAGTTTTCAGCTCTTTCCACAGATTCTCGATTGGATTCAGGTCTGGACTTTGACTTGGCCATTCTAACACCTGGATACGTTTATTTGTGAACCATTCCTTTGTGGATTTTGCTGTATGTTTGGGATCATTGTCTTGTTGGAAGGTAAATCTCCGTCCCAGTTTCAGGTCTTTTGCAGACTCCAACAGGTTTTCATCCAGAATGGTCCTGTATTTGGCTGCATCCATCTTCCCCTCAATTTTAACCATCTTCCCTGTCCCTGCTGAAGAAAAGCAGGCCCAAACCATGATGCTGCCACCACCATGTTTGACAGTGGGGATGGTGTGTTGAGGGTGATGAGCTGTGTTGCTTTTACGCCAAACATATCGTTTTGCATTGTGGCCAAAAAAGTTTCAATTTTGGTTTCATCTGACCAGAGCACCTTCTTCCACATGTTTGGTGTGTCTCCCAGGTGGCTTGTGGCAAACTTTAGACGAGACTTTTATGGATATCTTTGAGAAATGGCTTTTCTTCTTGCCACTCTTCCATAAAGGCCAGATTTTGCATGTTTGTTGTCTTCCACAGGTGGCTTGTGGCTTTGGACGAGACTTTTATGGATATCTTTGAGAAATGGCTTTCTTCTTGCCACTCTTCCATAAAACAGACAGTGTACGACTGATTGTTGTCCTATGGACAGACTCTCCCACCTCAGCTGTAGTTCTCTGCAGTTCATCCAGAGTGATCATGGGCCTCTTGGCTGCATCTCTGATCAGTCTTCTCCTTGTCTGAGCTGAAAGTTTAGAGGGACGGCCAGGTCTTGGTAGATTTGCAGTGGTCTGATACTCCTTCCATTTCAAAATGGTCGCTTGCACAGTGCTCCTTGGGATGTTTAAAGCTTGGAAAATCTTTTTGTATCCAAATCCGGCTTTAAACTTCTCCACAACAGTATTACGGACCTGCCTGGTGTGTTCCTTGGTCTTCATGATGCTCTCTGCGCTTTCAACAGAAGCCTGAGACTATCACAGAGCAGGTGCATTTATACAGAGACTTGATCACACACAGGTGGATTCTATTTATCACCATCAGTCATTTAGGACAACATTGGTTCAATCAGAGATCCTCGCTGAACTTCTGGAGTGAGTTTGCTGCACTGAAAGTAAAGGGGCCCAATAATTTTGCACGCACCACTTTTCAGTTTTTTATTTGCTAAAAAAGTTTAAAATATCCAATAGATTTCGTTCCACTTCACAATTGTGTCCCACTTGTTGGTGATTCTTCACAAAAAATAAAATTTTTATATCTTTATGTTTGAAGCCTGAAATGTGTCAAAAGGTTGAAAGCTTCAAGGGGGCCGAATACTTTCGCAAGGCACTGTATCATCTGCTCTACTCGAAAGTTTGTGTTTGTGGAAAACTGTCCCTTTAAAGTGTATCAATCCGTGAGGCCTTATGAAGAAATGAGAATGTGTATTGCATCATCAAGTGCTAATATAGTTAAAGGGTAATTTTTTTTGTTTCTCAAAATGGACCCTATTTTCCTATGTTTTTGTGTCTAAGTGACTGATGGAAACAACAATCTTTGATATTGGTCCAGTATTAAGGAAGATCGCTGCAGTCGCCAGCGGCGAAACAAGCTACAATAGTCGTTAATAGGGCAATTGTCCAGCTTGTCCAGCTTGTATTTACCACTGACCGGCTCAGGCTCAGGACTGCAGCGATCTTCCTTAATACTGGACTAATTTCAAAGATTGTTGTTCCCATCAGTCACTTAGATACAAAAACATAAGAAAATGGGTTGAAAAATACGATAGTTACCCTTTAGGCAATTGTGTTTCAGCTCTGTTGAATGGCAGCTTTTCGATCAAGTTAACTTCGTTTTCCAGTCCCCCTCCTGTTCCGTAGATGGATGACACACACACACACACACACACACACACACAGATTTGGTATTATGTTTCATTCAGCTGCAAAATAAGAATTTGGAGTTCAGACTGTGTCTTAAAGAGAATTTGACAAGATTAAACATCCCCTCCGATGAGTAATTGATGGCAAGAGACAGATGGATAACGTGCTGTACACTAACACACACAAAGTGATTCAAACTTAACGCTATTTTTAAAAGCTAAATGTCACTGCTGGCAATAATTACACATGATGTGCTTATTAATCATGAATTATGCTGAGTATGGATGGGTGTATTTGACAGAAGAGTTGTCAATTTGTCACGATGGTAGCGTTTCTGCAGCTGTGTGTGCTTGAATATGTTTATGGAATTCCTAAAACAGTAATATCCACTGCAGTTGATTTTTTGGCAACAATCATAGTGGTTCATTTTAGACTATTTACATTTCAGAGCATTTAGCAGCTAAAGAGAGTGAATGTTGCATTTACATGACCCCAAATTAATTCTAATGCTATGCTCTTTAAGTTTAGTTGAGTTGTTAAGTTAACTGGGAGCTACCCACACAGTCTGTTTAGGTGTTTCAGTATTTCTTTCTATAATGCTTTGTGTATTAATCGGTGAGGCCTTATGAATATGTTGAATGTGCGCTGCAGGAAACCATTGGCAGAAATGTGTATTGCAACATCAAGTGTTAATTTAGTTAAATGGTACTTACCGTTTTTTTTCAACCTGGACCCTATTTTCCTATGTTTTTGTGTCTAAGTGACTAATGGGAACAACAATCTTTGATATTGGCCCAGGATAAAGTAAGATCGCTGCAGTCGGTAGCAGCAAAACAAGCTACAATGTAAGTTAATAGGGCAATTATGCAGCTTGTATTTACCTTTACAAAAGTGCTTGTTTTGCCACTGGTAGGCTCAGATTAATATTCTAAGTGTCTGACAAGATTATGGAAAGGATTTCTAAGGAGCTCAACCTTTCTGTTGAAGAGTAAGATAACATAACATAAAACCATCCGTAAAATTGCGTTCGCCAAACCCACCAGACTCCATGTGAATAAACAGTAACTTTAGCATCGTTAAATACGCTTCATTCTAAGTAGACAAAAACTAAATAAAACTATGAAATGCCGTTTCTGGTAGTCTTTCCACTTTTCCAACCATCACTACTCTAGTTTGGGTTGAAATAAACACATAGTTTACGGAGTTAAAAGTGTAAAAGTATTGCTTTTTATTCCATCCATCCATCTTCATCTGCTTATCTGGTATCGGGTCGCGGGGGCAGCAGCTCTTGTTTTTTGTTGCTTTTTTTAAATGGAGTCTGGTGGTTTTGGTGCTAGTGACTTCAGAGCCGTTTCTGAATGAAAGGTCTCAAAATGGTTTTAAAGGTCTATCTCTGAAAGGATCCTTTCCATAATGTTGTCAGCCACTTAATATTAATCTGAATATTAATCTAAGCCTGTCAGCAGCAAAACAACCACTTTTATAAAGTTAAATACAAGATGGACAATTGCCCTATTGACTTGCATTTTAGCTTGTTTCCCTGCTGCCGACTGCAGCGATCTCGCTTAATACTGGACCAAGATTGTTGTTCCCATCAGTCACTTAGACACAAAAACATATATTATATATATATATATATATATATATATATATATATAGGAAAATATGGTCCAGGTTAAAAAAAATCAAACCTTAGAGGGTTAGGGGTAAATGTTGTACCTATAGTCTGAATTTGTGACGTCATCAAGTATATTGTGTTAAACTGCTCCATAGACAATGTATTGGGAAATATGTTATAGATGAAACAGAGCACACTGAGGGAATGTTCTGAATATATGGGTGCATTTCTTGTTTCAGTACTGAGAATGCTACAATGGAATACATCTCATTTAGGCATAATAAAGAAAACAAATATTCTGTGGGTCCACAAAATTAGTTGAATCTCCTATTCATTGTCTACAGTAGAGGATGACACGGGAGTGGATTTTCACTCCTGTCCCGTCCCACTCCCATAGAAAGAAATCCTGTCCCGTCCCACTCCCAGACCAAAGTTTAAAAACTAATCCCATCCCATCCCGCTCCAGGTAAATTGAGTCCCACTCCCATCCCACTCCTGTTTAAACTGACTCACGCTCCTGTACCGCTCCCATTTATTTTTTTCTTCAATTAGTGTTTAGTTAATACATAGAATTTGATTTAATCTGCTCTCCATCCTGTTTTAGACCAGCTGCTGAGCCTGTTTCTAGATTTTCTCCAGAAAATGGAAGACAGCAAATAAAAGAAAAACAGTACATAGTTCACACCATGTCTGCAATAGTTTAATAAACCCAAACAGCACATAAAGCTGCATTTTACTAATTTATTGTTGAGTAAACAATACATTTATAGTTTACATTTATATTTTTTTTTAATTACGATTTTTACTTTTACTTTCTACCACAGCAAAGGGTCTGAGATCTTGGCTGCACATGGAAGCAATTTTGTCGGTCAGGACGAGACTTGAGAAACCTGAAATTTTCTGATGGGCAATGCTTGGCTGATTCTTTCCCATTTGCCATGGAAGTGTGCCCTTCAGACTTTGAATCACTAGCGTAGCCTCTTGGCATGTCTTGGCATTACATCGAGAGAGTACCGTCAAATTCTATAGGCCATGACAATAACATAGACATTATTAACTTCTGACTTTGGTGTTCCCCTTTAAGTTTTCATCATTACTGTCATTATTTATTATGTATCATCATACAGGATATCTGTTTGTTATTGGGATCAAAGAGCAGCTTTAATACTTATCCTTGGCTCATTGAGCTTCAAACTCTCCTCTAAGAGTATTAAATATGGACTTTTTTACTCAAGACTCGTAACTCTGGGCCTGGCACACTGAATGAGACTCTGTAGCTTTAATACTTATCCTTGGCTCATTGAGCTTCAAACACACACACACACACACACACACACACACACGTGTGCACTGCTGTGACCTGACTCATGAGATATAAACCGGCCTCTTGAGAAGATGGACCATAACAGACACTATGTCCACACGCTTGTCCTTCAAACACAGACATGTTATTACCCTGCAACCGATAAGTGTGTATGTAGTTACAACCCTCACTGTCTATGACACATAACAGAGCCCCCCAGTCTGCTTCCTATCTCTTAAATGCAAAAATACATACACACAGACTCAGCTGCTGGGGAAACGGCGCAGGCATGCTCTCGCTTTCAAGGGCAGCAGAAGAGGCAAGTTCAGCAAATGTAACACAGAGATGGAAGGATAAATAGGTGATTAAATAGAGTGTTGAACAGAGACGACAGAGTGTAAGAACTTGAAGGGAAAACGATAGAGGGTGATGTGTGGAAGAGATGAGGCAGACGGGTTGGACGAGTAAGGAGAGGGTGTCTGCTTTATCTCTGCGCAGTTTAAGAGCGTTACCATTTATGGTGGAGCTGATGGAATTGTTGTGTCTCTGCCAACTATGTGACACAGCCCAAAGTCTATCTATTTACTCGGGAAGGTCAACCTCTCTCTCACTTTACATAAGAAACTACCCCGTCTGTATGGCCACCCGTCCCTGTCGTGCCTACATCCGTTTTCTAAAGCTCTCCCGTCAGTCTTTCCCCTCCCTCCATGAGCGCCGGTGATGTCAGAATAGCTCAAGGAGAAGTTAAGAGGCATAGAAAAGACAGGAGTGTCAAGGGAGACGTGGCAAAATGCACAGTTCCTGTTTTGGAAATCGTTGCTGTTATAGTGGAAGCCTTTTAGCACTGACATGAATATTGATTCAGCATGTAGCAGTTACAGAATAAAGTGATCTGAAGTCACTTTTGGGTCACTTGGTCTACATTTCCCACAGGCGGCGTTTTGACTTTATTAACCTTAAAAGCTATCCCCCTAAATTCAAAAGATGCTGCTCAACAGTGATACATGTTGGTGTTTCTACAGTAGGTGTGTATCCAATACTTAGTTCGCTTTATGTGGATAGGAAGGGAAGGTTCACTTTGAAAAGAGCACATTTTAGGGTCAGGAGCTTAAGGTTGATGTTAAGGGTCGAGTTACACACATAGAAAATCCAAAACTAGCAGCTAAAACACACTGTTCGAGAAACACTGATGCCATTTGAAGAAAAGAAAATAGCATGGAGATTTGCTTTGTGCAACTTAATCACTGTGGCTTACTTTATTCCTCCCAACAAGAACAGAACCATGAACAATTTTTTTGTTCTGCTTCCTTGCAGCAATGCAATTAGCTAAGCATGCCCAACCTTAAAACTAGTGTGCTAACATTCGCTTGTAAACCCAAATGTACTTTACATAAAACACAAAGTACAGCTGAGGGTGATGAGAATTTTTTTTACGTATTTGGCCATAAACCAAAATACTGGATTGAAAGACGCTGACCCCACTTTTGTGAAGGTAACTCAATTAGCTGGGGTGCAACAGGAGGTTTGACAACAGGTTTGATTGTATGTTGCTACAAATAGGCACGTCTGTTCTTATTCCTTAATTTTGGCCCCCTTCAAATTGAAAGCAGCCTGATATTTAAATGTGTGAGGTAGGATGAGGTTCAGTTATTGTAAGGACTGACATTAACATTATGTAAGGTTGTGGCTTGTTTTATTTCCAAAGGTTATGGAACTTACAGTAGTCAGTGTTTTTCAAGACCTCTTGATGCATTCTGATGCTTTATGATGCACACACATTAGCTTTTGCCCTTGCCAAACCCTGCGAGACAGTGGAAAGACCCTTTGGTTGTGCTTCTTGCTCCAACTGGAGACAACATTTATTCAGCTTTTATCCTGCCCTGCTGGAGGCATGCAGAGTTGGCATCTGAAGACCCTGGCCTCCCTCCAAGACAGGGCTAAGAAAAGTGTTTTTCTAATTTGTACAATGGTGAGATGTTGATGGCAAAACAACAACTCCTAATCCTGGTTTATAGAAGAAAGGCTTTTCTAGCCCTTAGGCCATGAAATCAAAAAGAGAGAATCAATGAAGTGATCAAATGGATTCAGTTATTTCCTGGTTCAGTGAGATGTCAAATAACATATGGCCTGTATTAGGCAAAGTCTCTCTTGCTCTTGCTCTGAATCGACCATTTTTCCCCTTGCATTGTCTCATCAAGTTCTGTTTTTAGCTTTTTGCAAGGTGGTTAATATGCTAAAATAGCTATTTAAAACAGAGAAGAGTGTGTATGCAATAACAATGTATAGACTGAGCAACCTACAGTTGATTTGGAAGATGTTGAAAATGGCATAACTTAAAAAAGAAGTTAAAACTGTCCCTGGTAGTAAGTTATACATACATACATACACAGGTATATGTAGTGCTTTTGCAAATCTTGATAGATGAAACATATCAATACATGGTATCTAGTTCAATTCATCTGTTACTCTCAGGAATTGTGTAGAAGTGACTGTCTCCACAATAAATAACTATAAAATCGTTTACAGGTGTAGAAGTTGTATTAACCTTGAGCAAAAGTGTATTAAACTTAATACATTTAGATGGATACAGTTCATTATTTAAAATGAACATGCAATCAAAATGAACATGCAGTGAAAGGATTAATGTTTCTGTTAAAAGTAAACAACAAGTTATATGCCAGTCTACAAACATTGGACATTTAATAATAATAGTAAAAATAATAATAATAATACATTTTTATTTAAAGGCATCTTTCTCTGCACTCAAGGACACCGTACAGGAGATAGATAAGACATTTTAAAAACAGCAAAAAATAGTATACAACATTAAAAACAACAGAAAAAGGCAGAGCAATAGACATTCAAGTGGAATAGGCAGTTTTAAACAGATGTTTTGAGTTGTGATTTGAATCGATGTTTCTAAGTTGGGGTGGTAATGAATTCCAGAGACGGGGAGCAGAGCGGCTGAATGCTCTGCTGAGTTGAAATATGTTGAGTAGTGGATGCTGCCTTTTTGATCAATCATTCACCTGAGTCAAATCAGCACTATTATTGAATTACAACCAGTCACACATAAGGGTGAGTGTACTAGACCCCTTTCATGTTTGAAATGTACTCTTCTGTAGCATGCCTTAGCAAACCACTTGATTAAACTAGCTCACAAAACCACACACACACACACACACACACACACACACACACACACACACACACCAGACATGGTGCTGCATCATTGACAGTCTGGGGCGGAGCAGAGTATAGCATCCCGTTTGGATTAGACCACATCCGATTAGGTGACATTACATTAGCGCTAACCAGATTATACTATTCCTCATCTAACACATCACCTAATGCTGCTAAAGCCTCATTACCCAGGACACAGCCATCGAAAGAAGCAATTAGATAAGCAAGAGCGTCTTTCTCACTTACACACTCTTACCGAGGACACATTCATCTCCCTCCAGGAGGTGGTAGGCACACCTCAGTGGCCATTTGTCAATTAAGAAATTCCTCCTATTTGATAAGTGAGCCTTAACTAGCATGCGTGTGTGGTTCTGGGTGTATTTTTCAACCTCCATGTCTTGTGTGTTCCAATGTGTGTTTCTATGTGTGAGAAAGGATTTTATAGTCTCATTCTCTTTAAGTAATCTTGCATGATGTCTGAGGAATGTCTAATATACAAGCTGGAATAATAGCAGAGCAGAAACAGTGGGGGGAAAATAATGATCTGAACCTCAAGGCCAGATGTCTGCAGTCCAAGTCTCACCTCATAAAAACTGTACTTTTTGTTCTGGCTTATCAATCACATCTATTATAAAGCTGTGTATGTAAGTGTGAGTATGTGCAGGGCTTTGTGCATACAGTCTGTGTGCATACATGGCAATGCCTGTGGGAGTTTATGTGGGTTTATGTGTGTGACCTGGATGTGTAAGTGGTTAGTTGTGTGACTTTGGGGTACTCCTCTGTGCATTTGTGGTATGGAAAGCTGATGTCCCTGCCTGTCCGGTGGCCCCCAATGGGACCTGTAATAGAGCCCGACCGATAAAGGATTTTTAAGGCCGATACCGATGCGAATATTTGGTTATTTAAAAATCCGATATGCCGATATATCGGCCGATATACAGTATATATTTAAACGCGTTACAAAACATAAACAGTTTTCCCTAACATTAGTTATTTATAAGTTCTTAATGAATGGGAAGAGACAAATCACTTTTTTGATCCTATTTGAATTGTACGGAAGGGGATAAGGTCCACATGTGAAACTTTTTTTCTCCTCAGAACTCTGACTTTAAACTTAAAACATATTACACATGTGGCCCTTTCCTCTTCCATAGAATTGAGCCATGCATTACACATGTGATGATTGTCAATTGAACAGCTCATTTGGCAAATGAAAAAAGTCAGTTTGTTGTAAGTTTGTTGTAGCTAGTAAGTAGTAGTTAGTAGTTAGTTTTCTGTAAAACCGCTCAGTGAACTACATATCTCGTCGATTTACGTCACCTTGCTTGCTGACTAGCTAGCTAGCTTAGCTAACGTTCATACCTGATGTGTTTTATCCAGCGATTTTATCAGTCGCGAAGCAAAAGAACGAGCAAGATCCATTGCTCGTGTGAGTAACGTTACATCCTGGTACGAGACATGAATCCTAGCTCATGGGACCTTTGGATGAGTAGTCTTTCTAATTACGTATTTTGACGGATTCTTGACGTTCTTCACTTGCGAAAATTATCGTTTAAGTTGACAAACATCGTTTGTGTAATTCATGGCTAAATTCAAACAATTATTCCATAAAAAAAATATGAATCTCTCCTCATTCACTACCAAATGTATTTTTTCCAGAAATAAGGTCCCATGGTTGTCCACTAGAAGGGGAGGGACTTTGCCTCTCTATTACACTAGTGTGAACGTGTGTGTGTGTGTGTGTGTGTGTGTGTGTGTGTGTGTGGGCATTCATCAGAACACAAACATCCAAGTGCCCCAGCATTTGTTTACCCTTTGAACTATTTTTTAATCGTACATTGCATGTGTGTGTGTGTGTGTGTGTGTGTGTGTGTGTGTGTTGTGTGTGTGTGTGTGTGTGTGTGTGTGTGTGTGTGTGTGTGTGTGTATAAAGGAGTTTCCGCCGCACTTGTCGTTACAACTGAATGGACACAATAAAGCAGATGGATCAAACAAATAGATGCGTCTGTCTCTGTCTCTGTGAACCCAGAGACAGACACAAGAGACAGACGATGAAAAAGAGGTGAGATGAAACGGAGAAAAGCTTATTTTTCAGTAAGCAGGCTGTGGTTTTAACAAAAAGGCAGGAGGGAGGAGAGTCTACAAATTATGTACTGTATCTTTTATAAAGAAAAGATTACACATGTATTATTACCAACAAGTAATGTGATGAAATACACTTCACTTATATTATTTCTGCCACAAATCCCTTTTCAGCTCCTCCACTCTGATTGCCTTATTATTTCTCCTCATTATTATTAGTTGCTGTCATCTCACGTAACAGCCGAGCTCAGAAGAGCAATACTAACAAATGTGAGCTTGTTGGAGATGGATATTTTCTTTGATTTATGGCACATAAGGCTGACAAGGATATTGGGAGTTAATTGATTTTCAATTAAAAAACAATTAATCGATTTAAAAAAAAGATTCACAATATGTGAAATGTAGTAGCAGGGTCCGCTACACAAATGTGTAAGGTAATGAGTAATCAGTGATGCTATTTTCAATTTAAAGAACCAAGACTGTTGCAGTTGGGTGTCATTCAACCAATAATCATTGTCTTTATCCTCTTGAACCTCAGTCCTATAAAAAAAAATATATATACATTATAATTTTTTGGGGAAAATATTTACCACAAAGGCACAGTATAAAAAGAAAGGATAAGGGCCGTAAAACATCGAACACAGAGTTGCTTGTCCCGCTTGGTCCGGGCAAGCGGGACAAGCATTAATGTCGAGCCCTGATTTAGGTATAAGGACTTAAAAGTAGCAGTGACAACAAGGGTGACATAAGCCAGTGTAATTCCGGTTAGAAGCTTCTAAATTATGGTGCAATATTTTCGTCTTGGTGTTGCTGGACCTTCTGTACTGCCTCGGGGCCTACTGTTGCATTCTGGTCTCATGGGAGTAATGACTTAATACTGAGCAATACCTTGTAAGTGTTAACTTGTTCAAACTCAGATATTCTATCAAGATGCTCTTATTGAAGTTTTCTGTAGACAGTGCTTGGTTTTGACTGCTGAGCACATAGTGAATGACCCACAAAAAAGTTCTGCTACTGTTAACGTAACGAGTTTTGTAGAGTTATAGAGAGTAGATAGCGTTTCCCTAATAGCCCCCTATACTTTAGCCATACACCCTTTTGTAACCCATTAACTATTTTTGGTAGACACTGGAAGTGGTACATCATTTGCAATTCACCATTTCAAATGCCAAACCTTGTACGCAGGAAATAAAGTCTAACTTGTGTGCACAGTGTCCAGTAGTTACACAAATGCACAGTGACCTCATCCCGCCAGTGACTCCAGTGTGCGGGAAGGTGTGAGGGCCAGTCCATTGCTGCTTAGCTTTAATTAAGATTTTTTTCTAGCTGAAATGAAACATTACATTTTTCCTTTAAATACATATTGTGCTAATTTTTGGTTCATACCTGTATTTCTGGTTTCCATTACATGTTTTATTGGTCAAAAACACTTTCCTTCTCTCATTCTGTCTCTCTGAATTTACTTATATTCACCCTCTGTCTGAAAAGCTCAGACGGCTCTGATTGGTCTTGGTGTTTCTGTACTTTCATTGCAGCCGGTAATGACTGTAACGACACTGTAGCGGCACTTTCTACCTGAATATAGTATCGCTTTGACAACACAACGGTGCGGAAGTCCTGACACTTCGTTTAAAGGCACAATATTTGGAAATATGGGCTGTGTGCATTTCTCTGTTGATTGATCATTTTAATACTTTCAAAGTGTTTATATAGCAATTTGACCTGCTTTATAATCCAAAAAGACATGCAAATCTCACGTTTTACAATATGGGACTTTTTAAAGAGATAACCCAAACATGATTTTTAGCTGGAGTTAGGCCTAGACTTTAAATAATTTCTCATTCTTAACTCTTTGTACTATTCTTTATTTTTGAAAGAAAAATGAAGGTCTATTGCCAAACTCTTGAGTCTGGACATACTGTACCACATGAAAGCTTTGCTTTAATTGCTTTAAAGCAGGGATACTGGGCCAGCCATTTCCCATATGACCTGAAAGCAACACCAGTGACAATTTTTCATAATAACCGACTGACTCTGTGTCTCTGTTGCTTTAGTGCTCTAGACAAACTGGTGCCGTAATGCAGCATGATGAGCTGTTATTCAACTGGTGATGTGGTCTCTATATTCCTGTCTCTCTGTATCCATGCTAGAGTTGAGTAATCACGTCTTAAACAGTCATGGTGTATAGTGAATAGTGGCAGCCCACCGGGACAGGCTTAATGACACACACTGTGTTTACATTACATTACATTACCTCCTGGTAATGTTTCTGTCGGAACAATAACTTTTTTACACACACACACACACGCAGGGATATTGAGACTGTAAGATAGGCAGTGACACACACATATTCAACAATTCACTTTTATGACGGAGAACATGCAAACACAGATCAGTCCCTCAACGCCTTCCATCCTCCGTGTCATGTCATGTTTGAGTTGTGTAAACTGTTTATTGCATGGAGATGAAAGGCCTCATGAAGCCTGTCTGGGGTGTTACACAGCATTCCCGTCAGCTCTGTTCTCCTCGGCGGTAATTACGGATACTCAATGTAGTTTTCTGATTTACATACTGTGTCATATTTGTCTGTCTGCATTGCCTGTTTTTTTGGGCATTTCCACATACAGTACACACCAGTTGTTTGATCTACTGTAGCTGTGAGTGGCAGCACAATTCTCTGATGAGCTTTGAGAAAACGTCCTAGCCGTATTGGGTTTGGTACATGAAGGAAAAACCAGATTTGTCATATTTGAACTGAACTGAGCCATTGGGGGCAGCCTATAGCTCACCTGGCAAACATTCCTTTAATTTACAAGCTAATGCTAGCGGTCGCTAGCTAGCTTGGTTAGCAGAAAGCTGAACAAGGCATTTGTAGGGAACCAAAATGTTCCATTAACTTTGATTAAGGGCCATGGTTAGCATTGCTAAGCCTCTGTCCTGATTGGCAGGTTGGCATTTAAAACAGCCTAAAGCAAGGCCCCAAAATGTTCCATTTTTGATTAAGGGCCATGGTTAGCATTGCTAAGCCTCTGTCCTGATTGGCAGGTTTTTAAAAAATAAGTGGGACAGTAATTTACAAAATGAACATCATGCTGTATTACAGAAGACTGGAAACTAGTGATTAAAGCCATACACTCTTTATGAAAACGTTTATTGAGTAATAAATCAAGTGAGAAGTGGGAAAAATTTCTATTAGATTTTAGAAACAGACCCCATTTTGGAGCCAGTGAAGTCGCCCCCTGATGGAAATTAGATAGAATGCAGGTTAAGGTCGCTTCTGCAATGGCTTCACCTTTGCAATGGCTTCAGACCAGAAAGTTGCATCCATTATTTCCGTCTATTTCTTACCTCCTCAAAGGTTTACAGTTTGAGAGTTGCACATTTCACAATCAGGCATTAACCTCTCCTCTCTCCTTGTCTCTTGTGTCTCTGTCTCCAGCCTGACGAGCTGACCAATGCGTTGGAGATCAGTAACATTGTGTTCACCAGCCTGTTCTCTCTGGAGATGCTGTTAAAGGTTTTGGTCTACGGGCCCTTTGGCTACATAAAGAATCCCTACAACATCTTCGATGGCATCATCGTGGTGATCAGGTGAGCTGCTGAACAGAATTTTTCCCCAAGCCATGAAACGATACAGGGCATCATTTTCTCCCTGCTTTCTGAATCTTTTTTTTTTTTTTTTTTTTTAAATAATGTCACTGGGAACACATGACTTGAAGGCCCTATACATACAGTATTATTATACAAGACAGCTGTAAAGCTACAATCATGGTAGCTTTCTATCCAATGAACCCAACTCAGCCGTGAAAAACAATTAGATTTCACTACACACAGTGGTAAAAAAACAAAGTGTAAACACTCTCTGAGAGTGATGCTGCAGTCTGTAGTCTCGTAATAAACACGGTCATGACACACCACTAGAATAATGGCTTTTCCATTTCCAAAGTGCTTCACTATTGCCATTTTCTGGAATTTTCTTGGCAGGTAAATGTTGAACAAACCTGTTGGTAACCTATTAGTCTCACTGAAACAAGAAAATGCTTGCTCACATATGTCAGTTCTATGTACTTTGAATACAATGTGGAATAGAAGCTACATGTGTGGCCATATCCTATAAAAATCATCTTTATCCATTATAATGTTATCCTGACTCATGCCAATATTCAACAGTCAGTTATGAAAGATGGAGACTGTCCTCTCCCCAAAAAAGGCCACATAAGTAATTTGTTTAAGCAGCACTAGCACTGCTTTATTGAACACAGAGCTGCAACTAACGATTGTTTTCATTGTCAATTATTTTCTTGAATTATTGATTATCGAATGTTTTCCTTTTTTTTCTAAAGATTACTCGATGACTCAAACCAATTAATCGAATATCAGAATAGTTGCCGTTTAATTTGATAGTTGACAACTAATCAGTTTGTCGATTGATCGTTGCAGCTCTACTTGAACATGTGAGTTCCAAGCATGTCATGTTTAGAAATAGTGACGACGGAAGTATGGGTCAGAGCTGTCGGTGCTCAGGACCTTCCGGCTGATCATCACGTTCACCCGGCCCTGCAGAACTGGTGGGCTGATGAAGACCATGGATCAGCATGCTGCTCATGCTCTTTTCTTTTTGAAGTGTCACTCTTCTCTCTGGACAGTGTGTGGGAGATTGTGGGTCAGCAGGGTGGCGGTCTGTCGGTGCTCAGGACCTTCCGGCTGATGCGGGTGCTGAAGTTGGTCCGTTTCATGCCGGCCCTGCAGAGGCAGCTGGTGGTGCTGATGAAGACCATGGACAATGTGGCCACCTTCTGCATGCTGCTCATGCTCTTCATCTTCATTTTCAGGTAGGTAGGAGAGGGAGCGTCCTTGCATTCTGTCTAAAGCCCTATTTCCAAGGTATTAGTATCATCTGGGGACCTTGTGTGATTTAGATATTACCCCCCGGCAAGTCGGGGTGCAGTCAGTTTTGGTGCCAGGCTCGGTAGAGGCCCTGTGGCAGCACCCACACAGTATCAACTTCAGCCCTTTGAAAGCAGCCCCCCGCAATCCCATCTGTCTTCGCAAAAGAGAGATTAAAAGGCGCACAGGAAACAAAAACCTTCGAAAATTATATACAGACCTTTCTATTCACAAGGGACTAATATCATCACAGTAAGACGTGACTACAAAAGACAATCTTAAGACTGCAAAAAAGCAGGTTTGCTTTCAAGTACTTAATACAAGATTGCACAAAAACACATACATACATTTGTATGACATTATGAGCTGTCTAGTCCTTGTTGCAGGAGGAACAACATCAAATAAAGTTAAAATAGAAAACAGACAGGGTAAACTAAAGGGAGTTTGATCAGTGACCGTGAAACTGATTCTGCAGATGGTGAGCACAAAGGTGTGGAATTAAAGTACATTAGTAGAAAAGTACATTGTGACTTAAACATGAGACCCAAAGAGCAGAGGGAAGCAGAGCTCAGCACAGATATGCGACAGGAAAAAATTAGATCAGTCGGTGGGGTGACACGACAAAGTGACTCCTTGTTTTCCTCAGCAAATCTTCTTTCTGCCTGGTCAGGCCTGTGGCTGAGCTCAGCAAGATCCAATGTGTCAAGGTCACAGACACATCATATCATTATTGCAAAAATCTATGTTTTCTTCTTCTCTTTTTAACGCTTTATTGATGAAATAAGTGAAGATGAAATAAAATAAAAGCAAATGTGCAGGGAACTATCAACAAGGCAGTATGGCAGACGTCATTGGTTTCTTTCAAAAATATGTAATTTCCCTTTAAGCCCCTCCCCTTAGCTTCAGATTTAACATATTTCTCTATAGCATTAAAGTTTGCTACATTACATTTCTAGAAGCCAGAAGTTTTTGAACAAACACCAACCAGTGACTGTATTAGCAACGATTATGTAATGTTATGAACTGGCCTAAAGTCAGGGACCAAAAAAAATGTAATTATGTTATTTTATGTTATGTTGATCAGGAAGGTCAGTAGATGAGTATAGTGTGCGATGGGTGCAATTCTGGAGGCTCGTGGTGGAACAACACCTTACGTTTTTTCCTTTAATTTTTTCATGTGTACTTTATTAACTGCTTTGACAATCTTAATTGCTGCTCATAAAAACCCCAAAAATCTACTCACAACTGAGATCATAACCATTAGTTAAACTCTTAAATCTGTGTGTGTGTGTGTGTGTGTGTTCATCCCTGGTGCGGTTTATCTGTAGTGCTGCTTCCTTTCAGCAGCTTGTTAGGATGTGTGTATATGTGAGTGCACGTTTGTGAGGGCACGCGTGCACTTGAGTAGGGTCACACATACACAAACACACACACAGATTTCCAGGGGCCTTGTATATGCATATGTAAACAGCCTCTGATTTGAGTGAAGAGTTGCCAAGTTAACACAGCAGAGGCGTGTTCATTACTCCGTCCGCTCCAGTTGAGCCTTAGTGTCTGTGTTTCTGAAGAAAAGACAGACTGCTGTACACACTCACTGCTGGTTCATAATAATAACACCACCCCCCATTAGCTGTCTTACTGTACAGTATGTAGCAGAGGTCTTTCTTTCTTTCTGTTCATCCTGTTAAGAATAGTTTAAAGAGTAATGATGACATTCAGTGTGGTGTGTTATCTTGACAAGACTTTTAGCACCACTTAGCATATTGCTAATGACATAGCAATCTTCCTTTATCTGTCTTATCTTTTTCCTTTTTTCTTCATTCCTTTATTCTCGTCCCTAGCTCCTCTCAAACCACTCTATTTTAATATGTTAAACAGCTAAAAGTATCCATGCTACCGTAGCATCTACAGTAGCTTTCTGGACATGGATATATAGTAAAACTAATTCTAAAGCTATTTCTTTTAGTGCTCATTAGGGGTGTCACAATATTAAAAATTCAGTAGTCAGTGCCAGTACCAGTAAAATAACAATAATCGATGCAGATTTCGATACCACGGTAATAAAGATATTTTCTAAGATTCCATGTACTTGAAACTTGAAACTTATTTTTTTAAATATTTGAAAAATATCAAAATGTCATGACAGACTTCCAGGCATATTTTCAAAAGGTATAGTGCAAAAACAATGGTGTTTCTAACAGTTGGGTGACCAGAGACGTTACAAACCCCCCCCCGGGTCAATTTTGGCAGTTTAGAGTCCAATAGGACGCTGAGTTGGCTAATTTCCTCCTGAACAGGTATCTAAGCATTAGCTTCAGGCTAATTTATCACGGCTACAAGGGACGGGGATTTTATGTCATTTCAACATTTTTGTACTCACATTAAATTACTAGAGTACCAGAACTAGAGTAACTGAGTTGGTTACTCGCAAACCGATGCTAACGCCCCATGCTAACCCTGCTAATGGCTAACGTTACCAGAGGAGCAAGCAAGTGAGCCACGGCTGTTCACAACGTGTAGCCAGTGAGTTATTTGAAGCTAAGAGAGGGGGCTGTAAATCTGAAAGGTCCGTGAGTTTGCAGTGAACATGCCGTTTTTAGGTCGGGTAGAGATGACTCTCGTATGTTGGCCACTTCTTCGTGACCTCCGTCTTCTGAATGTATCGACTCAAACACTCTGAAGCATGTACTGCCCCCATCAGTTCCGGAAAAGGCGCAGCACTGATGCTGTGCCTATGGTGTTTTAAAAAATGGGCATTGTTGAACTGGAAGGTATTGGTAGTATCGGTTCTCGTGAAATTCCTAGTACTCATATTATGCTTTTTGGCTTTTTCCCTTTCCTCTATTGTGGTATATATATATATTTTTTGTGTATGTTATCGGTTTACAAAGTAAAAAAACCCAAAGGCCACCCCAAAGGGACTTACCATCTCCAACAGAAAACACTGTTCACAAACTGAAAACAATAACAGAAGTTACCATAGTTATGCTGGCAACACACTGATATGTACATAACCATATGTATGGTTATATCTATGGTCCAATCCAAAACACGGAGTAGGTGCATTGAAGAAATCAACAAATAGATGTGCCGAACATTTTAAAATTAAACAATTTTTTTTTTTGATATTTATTGCCCCTCATTTGGGATTACCATACCTCTGTCGACTGACTCACTTCTGTTGTTCGTTGTGTGTCCAACTACACGTGCTTTCAAACACCCCCCCCCAACTCTACCTCTAATTGGCTTACCATGACATTTTACTCAGCCTCATCCAATCTTCAGCATTTATGCGCTTGTCTCGTGCACGGCCCACTAACCAAGGAAGAACAGAAAAAAAGTCTTTGCCTCTCGGCTCCGAGATCTAGTTGGTCTGATGAAAAAAACACCTTCAATTATAGTAACCCGCATCATTTTTTGGCAGTAACAGTAACGGCATTATTAGATGAGAAGAGTAATGTAATGGAAAATTACATTTAACCAATGATTTTCATATTAATTATTCATAATAAGATCTCCAATGCCTCTCAGAGTATATGACTTCTGTATCTGTCCTCAGTGTGATCTCCTTGTAGGAGACAAGGACGAATGGCCTAAAGTCTGACAGAAACACTTGCCTAGAACGGTGTTTATCATAGCAGGTCCCAGGTCGAGACCATAGCATCCAAAGAGACGAGATGTTCTTTTTGACCGGTCAAGAAACCTGACACAAGGAGGGCAGATTCAGAAAGACGTAAGAGCTCCAACTGTCTACCTGAGGTCCACTAATTGTTATGTTTAAGATTAAACTCTTTTCCAAACAAGGGTATGGTTTCCTCTGAGGGGGCACTGGATATAAAGTGTATTACTGTATTATTGATTGTATTGACACAGAACTGTTGTCACTCTGTAACTTTGTGCAATGTGAGAGCAGGACTTGTCATTTTGATTGTTTTCTGCAGAAAACAATTAAACCTTTTCACCGAATACCTAGACCTTTAATTCGGTTTGCGGTCTTTATTTTGTTTCAACAAGGTCCTTTCTTCAACACAAATTCCTCCCCCGCTGTACAGGAAACTTCCACAACAGTAATCAATTAGATTACTTGTTACTGAAAAACATAACGCTGTTATTTATAACGCTGTTATTCAGAACTAAACACAGAGAAGCAGTGTTCCGTTTTTATGAACCACATACTGTACCTGGAACAAGGTCGGCTGCAACTCTGTTCTTTTAAATCATGTAATTGTTAATTTAGCTGTTTTTATATTCTCTTTTACAAATGTAAATTGTTTAACTGTTCTTTAATGTTTTATGTAAAGTCATTTGAATTGACTTGCTGCTGAAATGTGCTATACAAATAATGCTGCCTTACCTTCATTTCCAAAGTAGTACTACCTAATACCTTTACGTTGGATAAAATTGTGCCTTTGTTTGTAATGCCGGTGATCATATTTAGTTTGAATGAGGATGAAGTGTCATTGACATGTTGTGTGACGCTCTCCATGGTGCTGAATTCAACCTGACATAAGCACTCCATTTCCACTCCCTTTCTTGCCAACATTACTGCCACAATACATTATGGGGCAACTTGCCTGACTGACAGTACTCCATGTATGATGTTATTGTTTTGGTAATACAACTAATGTGTGAATGCTTATATTTAGTCCCCTGGGCAGAGATTACCATTCATGCTCTGTACATACTGCCTCAGCTGTCTCACAAGCAGCAGGTATAATTAGTATGGTGGAGTCAAAACAAGTCTTTTCAGCGTGTTTATTTCCGTTTATTTGTACTGTATCTGATGGCTTGCCCTGATGTAAACATTTATCCCTCTGTTTCCTGTTTGTTTTCTCCTGGCTCCCTCCCTCTGTGTCAGTATCCTGGGGATGCATCTGTTTGGTTGTAAGTTTGGATGTGAGGCCGATGGAGACACTCTGCCAGATAGAAAGAACTTTGACTCTCTTCTCTGGGCTATAGTTACAGTCTTCCAGGTGAGCTTAAACCATTTCTACTCTTATAAACTGACATTTCACTTTGTTTTAATCAATTTAGTTGCAGCTTTATGCCTGACTTCACAATATGTGTTGAGAGAGTAAAAAAAACAGCACCCGCATGACCTTAAGGTATGCAAGTCCATCTACCATCTGGAAGCTTGAACTTCCTTTGTGATCACACTGCTTAAGGGCTCATCTAGTTAACGATCAACATCTTCCTTCTCCATTGGTGCTGACTGAACATGTCCCCATCCAGAGGCTGAAAAGACAATTACTTCCTAATAAATAAAATATATCAAATCAAATATTCCTCTTCACTCTCCCTCCCTGTATGACATTTATCTATCTTCCTCATTTTCTTCCACTCTGCAAAATTTCCATTTCTATCATACAATGTAAAATAATGGAACGGAAGTGGCTTAAAGCTTCTAGCACTTCTCCACCCGTTGCAAAATTAAATCAGTTTCTGTAGAAGTCTATGGGAAAATAACTCTACTTCTGCCATGGTTTTTTAGCTCACATTTTTTTTCCATTTCATTTTGTTTATAGTCTAAAACTCTTGTTTCAAGTCTTCAATATAGCATGATTTTCATTTTGTAAATTAGGGTCCCACTTATTTTAAAATGGAAGATAACGCAGGAGTAGCTGGTAACTCAAGGGAACGTTTGCAGGTTTTCTGTTCTACCGTACATGTACTTGCTTCAAAAGAGTTGAAAATAGGCAACTTTCCCCCTTTGGCGTCTAGCCTAGTGCAGCACCATTGCAGCCATAAATATGATTGGCTTGGTCGCAATGTCCGTCCTAGCTCCAGTCTTTTTGCAAAAAATTCCATATTCGGTTACAAAAAACAAGGCGGCGATGCCCGTATTGCCAAATTTGAGGCTTCAAAAAGGCAGTCCACAAACCAATGAGTACTATCACTGTGGCTTTGTCCACAATTTTACAGTCTATGATTTCCATGTTTACGTAGATTAAGAAGGGCTGCCTTTTGCAGGTTTCTTTGGATTAGTGAACCATTCATCCATTATATATCTATTGTGCTGTATAGTATTTATCATCCTTAATATAGTACCCATGTATAATTCAGTGTAACATCTGATCAGGGACAATGTAGTGTCAGCATGTCTCGCTGCACTGTACTGGCAGGTCTGTTACACACAGATGGTTTACTGCAGCTTCCCTTATCCAGTGTACATAGTCATGAAAGCTTTTACAATTCAGTGCTGTGTCCTTTTAAATGAAAAACCTGTGGTGCATAGAATGCATTTATATTTTTGGCATAGAAATACAAGACATACTGTACTTACTAGAACTTAAACTTCATCAACACACAACCTCTGAAATAGCCCAGAATTTAACCGTTTCCTTGCGCTCTAACAGGGCATTTCAAACCTGTCAGTCTTGTGATGTGTTTGTGTGGTCTTTTCCCTCTCCTCTAATTCAGATCCTAACCCAGGAGGACTGGAACAAGGTGTTATACAACGGCATGGCCTCCACTACTCCTGTCGCCGCCCTCTACTTCATCGCGCTCATGACCTTTGGCAACTACGTCCTATTCAACTTGCTGGTGGCCATCTTAGTTGAGGGTTTCCAGACCGAGGTAAAATGTTGCTGGTCACACATGCACAAAACATCTAAAAAAAAAATCTACCATCTTAAATTATTGAGCTATTTTCTCTAAACATATGTCTTTAAATACATGACTTAACTTCTTTTCAAGGGTAATTTCAGTAGTTGGTAGCCAGCAAACTGGGCTGCAATGTAGGCGGTGAAAAGGTTTAATAAAGGGCAATTAAAAGTTTTGTCACTGACAGGCTCAGATTGTTATTTCCAAGTGTCTGACAACATTATGGAAAGGAACCCTACAGAGATAGACCTTTTTGCTAAAGAGTAAAATCTTTAACCAGAAACAGCTCAAAAATTGCAATAGCCATCGCCAAACCCACCAGAATCCATAAAATCCAGCAAATAACAAACACTTTTAGCATGTATAGAGACAGCATATTTCCACATGTAAATAGGTGAATTAATGGTTTGTTTTGACCAGAGTGGTGATTGTTGGAACAGTGCAAAGATAAACCAAGACTGCTTTTGTATTATTTTGTTTTCTGTCGACTTTAAATAAAGTGTGTTGTTCGATAATACAATTACTGTTTGTTTAAATGGAGCCTGGTGTGTTTGGTGATGGTGATTTAGGGGAATGTTACATGGTAAACAAAAAGGATTTTGCCCTTTAACAAAAAGGTCCACCTCTGTAGGGATCCTTTCCATATTGTTGTCAGACACTCAGAACAATAATCTGAGCATCTCAGTGTCAAAAACAGCACTTTTAGTGGATGGAAATGTAAGGCGCGTAATTGCCCATTAACAGGATCAAAAGCATAGGAAAATAGGGTCCAGGTTAAAAAAAACAAAAACAAGTTGCCCTTAAATGCTGGTCAACTTGTTGAATGTGTCTTGCTTCCAGGTCTTACAATAAATTATTTCTGTAAAGCGTGCACGTGATTTAGCTTTATATACAGTATATTATATATTCTTATTACTCTGCCTTGCTAATTTGTTGTATTAGAAAAAAATAGGTTTTAAGACTGGAACATGAGGCTTAATTACTCAAGGTGTTGATTTTTTATTGCAGGCACAAATAAAATTAACGGATGGATGTCCACGCCCACACATCCATAACAAAATCACACTGTATTATTTCATTAACCTTTATCTTTTCTTACACTCTCTGCAGCGGGTTATTTGAGGACATGAGAACACTAGTTTCAACATTTCATTTTCCACTCCTTTTCATCTTCATCTCGCTGTCAGCCTGTACTCCTCCCACTCTTTCCCACTATCTCAACAGTCATCCTCATTAGTGTTTGCTTATTTGCCAATACGGTCATGCCATAAAGCGCATCATAAGTCAACTATGTCTGCTGGACTAGACTAGGTATCAAGCATGAGACTCAGTCTCATACCTTCTTTTCATACCCCTCCTAATCTTTCCCCTCTGTAGTACAACTCTTCACATGTCATATAGTGTAATGTTCTTAACCCCAGCACCATGTTAGTGATTTTTCTCTAAAACAGAAAATGGTGAGAAACTGATAGTGTTTAGAGACAGCAGCTTTACTGGATGTCCCTGAACTTTTTTTAAGGGGAGCAAAGAGGTTGCAACTCACCAACTTATCAGCCCATGTGTAGCATACAGGGATTTATTTGAGACGGATTGAGCGACTGAGAGAAAGAAACAGAGGGTGAGACGAGTTGGAGAGAGTAAATCACATGAGTATTCAGCCTATCTCTGGCTGTCTACTTGTCTTCCCCTCTCTTTCTTTGTTGAAGGTGTGACAGCACCTATGCTTTGATCTCCAACGTTATTTGGCTCTTGGACTAAGAGGAGAAAGAATAGATGAGGGGTGGTGGAGAGAGAGATTGACAGCCTCATAAAATATGGATTCATTTCAATGGGCTTCTCCTCCTATTGTGTCTATCTGCAGTACAAATATTAAGTGCATGACTGTGGTAAAAGGAGGTGAGAGGCAATGAACAAAGCTGCGTAAGAGGAAGGCTTTACATGCAGGCCAAGACTGGAATTAAGTATGGGGACTTAAAGTCCAACTGAAATGAATTTAATACATCCTTGTTTTTTTTACTTGTGGTATTTGGACAAAATTGTAATTAGCAAAAAGAAAATGTGTATTTTTTGCTGTGATAGCACCCCTTTTAGTAGTGTTTACCAGGCAGTGTGCATTTCTGGTACCATCTGACAATATTGGTACTGTAATTTGATTGGTGCGATGCCTGTGTCGACCTAAAGATAGTTTGTAATGTCACTTCTTTAATATAATATCTTAATATCAATTCTAATAGCCCACTTGAGGGCCAACGTTGTTAGCCGTTGCTTAGCACGGTTTCATTCTAGACACTGGGCAACATACGGAGTGCCGTGGTTAAAGGACTTCATTTGCAGTGAGTTTTGACACTGTTCATTTGCCATCGCCACAACTGGATCCATGAAAGAAAGACAGCTAATGCTCGCTAGCCTCCCTGGATGCAAATTTATGAACCCAGGACCCAACAATTCCAGTAATACCCTCAAGTGCAAGCATTTAGTGTGACAATGGCGAGGAAAAACTTCCTAATTTTGCCTAATTTGCCTAATTTTGGAAATATACAGGTCCTATCCCCTGTCCTATCAGCTATCCTAACCTTAACCATTCAAGGTAAGTGTCTAACCGCAACCAATTGAGCTGCTATTAAAGGGCGTGTCTTGATGTGACCATAGTATCATTAGTAAATTGCTCCCCTCATTTTCAGCTGCAGCTATTCTTCAGTAAAAAAGAGCTCTAAAAACACCAATCTACGCTATGGCTAACAAAAACATATACACACTCTCATACACAAACACGACCAAATCAAGAAACTCCTTAAGGTCTGTTAGCGCTGTGCTCTGTGCTCTCCTGTATCATCACAGAGCTGTCAGCTTCATTCTCCCTCTCCTTTTTCAACTTAACATCATTTTCTGCAAACACTAAGTTTATTTTTAGGAGGCCAAACTTTCCCTGCGTCAGGGTTGCTAGGTAACGGGCACTTGAATGATGTAAGCCAAGCCAGGAGAGATGTACGGCTGTAGAACCAAGACACAGTCGCACACAATTGTATCTTCTAATGTACATAATGCTTTGGACCTAAAGGCAGAGGGGAAAGAATCTCATGGAAGTGTTCTTCTAGTCCTATTTGCCTGTATTTATTTTCTTGATTTACCTCCATCCTCTTCATCTTCTCCATACATTGTCTTCCTGTTATCCATCTCTTTCTGTCATTGTGTCTCTCCGTCAGGTTGTGACAGTGCATCCATGTGACAAAATCTAAAATCCGCTGCAGAGTGCAACTGACCAATCTGTTTCTTTATGAGACTTATTAACAGCAGACAAGAACTGTTCTTTTTTATTATTACACCTCTCACTCTGACCATAAACACACATTTCACAAATGCAAACATGCACGTTTCACACCGAAGCACACAAAGTACGTTCTTGACAAGTCAGCTGCACAGGAATGCTTCACAATATGTCCTGAAGGATGCATAGCTCATTGAACTTATATGTCAAGATCATTTTCATTACTGCTTTCTGATCTGAATGATTTTCATCCAAAACACCAATGGACCAATGGAGGGTAAAAAAACATGGCTGTGCCCATTGCCTCTACTCTTTGCTGTCTTGACTTTTCATGCTTTCAACTGACTCAAGTTGCGGAAATACACATTTGCAGTGCAGTTTGACTGCACAATGTGCCCAAAGCCAGTAGGGGTGTCGCGATTTTGTATTGAAAACAAAAATGAGCTTTTGATTAAGACTTCCCTGAAGTTAACGGGGCAACATTTTGTCTTCCGGACTCCATAGGACCTTCATCTATAAACTAATGGTGCATTCAGTGGCACTCCATGAAACTCCAACTGTATCCGTCTGCCATTCAGTGGCTCTTATCTTGCCGTCCCTGTTGAAAATTAAATGTTTAAATAAAAATGTAATTGAATCGTGACCTTAAAATCGAAAGTCAAATCGGTGATTTGGAGAACCGTGACACCCCTATTGCTTTGATATGCTGATATGTTGCATGGTAAAGTCGAAATGTAAACGGCTGAATTTTCCTTTAACTCTTTCTGAATTTTCCTTCTGCTCTTGTCTACTGCTGTGATTCCACCTCTCACCTTTATGCCTCTTTTCCTGTGTGTGCCTCCCTCTCCTGTCCGGCTGCACCGATCACTTCCACTATAGGAAGTGACCAAGCGGGAGGACTTGCATGTCCAGCCGAGTCTAATTCAGCTGCCTGTAGACTCAGGGGTATGTAAAGCACTGCAGCTCTGTCTTCCCACCCTCCATTTAATTAACTAACCGCCCTCCTTCATTCTCCCCTTGGCCCTCCCTCTCCATCCATTTTTCCCATCCTTCCCTATGGAGGCTTTGCAGTGGCGTGTCAGATCTCTCAGTAGCCACAGCTTGGAGGTTGCATTCTTCTCAATAATAGTAGAATTAATAATAGTATATTGTAGAAAAATCAGTAGCAGGATAACTCTTAAGTGTATGTCTTGTACGAGTCCTGCTTTTCTGCATCGTGTTTGACTGATTAACAAACCAGGTAGATAATTTATCAAATACACTTTATCTAAGCTTATGCTACCTGCTAGTGTCCTAACAAAGGGCCACTCCACCCAAATTACAAAAATGATCTGCTGTATTTTCTAACTTGGCCTTAGTGATATTGCATCATGCAACTACTAGATGGATCAGTTTGATTCACAGAGGTTTTGAGATCTTCACTGCTGAAAGTTTTGCTGCCAACCCAATTCAATAGAGTTCTGAAGTGGGAAGTAAAAGTCCAGTTTATTTTGTGCAGTCACTGTATCAGGTGGCTTGCAATTTGAGCTTTTCCAAATGATGAGTAACTGTGATATAAAATATCTGCATACGTATGTGATTAAAAAATAAATAAAAAAATAAGAAAAAGACACAAACCAATGTAAAGATCTTAACCTCAAATGAGCATTCAATCACAGAGCTTAAAATTCTTCAGAGGCACCTGGGACACGTTGTTCCCAGTTACATCAACCACTGGCGTATTCTCCAGCTGCTAAGGCTTATGGGTTTTAGTGTATTTAGAGCCACCTGTCTTACAAACTGATCGCAAAAAATAGGATTTTGAACAACACAAAGTTCAAATAATTAAAACTGATGACTATAACCCAACATTGTGAGAAGTGTCCACAGCAGGGTCTGTGGATTATCTTGAATAACAAGATATCTTTGGAAAGAGGCATTGCAATCACATTTTTAATTAGTAATTTGTAATTTCTTTTGTGCCCAGCAAATGGATTTCCATTCAGTTTCTCTATATTGTGATGATGTATTGAAAACTCAACAATTAAAATCTCAACACCTCTGTTGAACCTGCATGGCTTAATACCAGTTGGGCTAAAGGGAAATGCATGTACTTACTATGGACAAGAACTAGTGGAAAGGGTAGCATTGCTATGCCAAAAACCATCACACTTACCCTTAAAATAAAAGCTGCACTAATCAAATCAGTTAAGAATACAGTGATACTGTTATGTGACTGGTTGTACCCCTACACAACAGCAGTCTCCGTCTAAAACAGCACAGACACCTCCAACATGGCTGCCAGAGAATGTGTCACAACATCTAATGGCGCTTACCCACTGCTAGTACCAGCTCTACTCGGCTCGACCACAATGCCCCGTCCTCCGTTTTCTATTGCAGATTTAGCGTGGCTGGTCACCATAGTGACACCGCAGGAAACTGCCGTGACACACTTACAGAACGTCAAAGGTGTGTTGTTTTTGATTCTTGGCATCTGCCAGAAGACACATTTTGTTTCAGAAGAAGCTGGAGGCAGCAAAAAAAAACAACACACTGCTGTTAAACTGTTTAAAAATGGCGGGGTTGTTCAGGACCCCCCACCTCCCCGTCTGTTGCTAGCAATGATGACGCAGTGATTAGTGTCGATTCTCTCCGACCAATCAATAGTCTGCAGATTTTCCCTGCAGATTTTTGGTATCGCCTCAGCTTGCTTGGAACCTTGACTGAGGTGGTACTAAAAACGTACCTGTTAGCAGGTACCAGGGAAAACCATAGTCGAGGCGAGTCGAGCAGGTACCATGTAAAGAAAAAACGCCATAAAAGTCCTCTACCCTGCTTCCTGCATGATGCCCTTGCTGCTGAAATTAACGGGGGCAGAGTGACTGTTCAGAAAAAAAACAACAAAGTGCTTAAACACTTGCATCACTTTGCTGCGTTTGTCTTTCTTTTCTATTCCTTTTTTTGAAAGCAGACTCCACATCAAACCTCAGATTGAGTGCTCACCTCCCACCAGCCCGCCACCCCTTTCTTTTTTCTTTCTAGCCTCGGGATAAGAACGCTGCACTGGCGCTGCCAAAAATCTCCCTCTCTCAGTGTCTGTTTTTTCTGGCTGGAAAATAAAGATGAAGCAAAGGAGGGAAGGTGGAGGGGGGGGAGAGGGGGTTGTAAGCCTTGTGCTTGTGTCCTCTAATTTTGCACTGTTGAATGCTATCCAGAACTGCCATCCATGAGTTTTCCAATGGACAAATGTTCCAAATTGTTCCAAACAGCTGGGCCCAAGCCTAGGATAGGGATTTGAGTGGAGTCTGCTGGCTGGTCTAATGGTTAAATGGTCGTAGTTTGATTTTCCTAAGTAGTTTCAGACCTGCTAGACTCTTGTTCCATTTCATTTTCATTAAAAAATAAGCTAAATTTTCCTAAGTAGTTTCTTAAAATGTCTCTACTGTTTATGTCATTATTAATGCTATTTTGCTTACATTGTATGTATCAACATCCTAGCCTATAGTCTAAGCCAAATTGGGGTGGCAGAGTGTAAAAAGTCCAGGACTGCCGATATTAAATTAAAGTCATTCAATAAAAAACAAAAACATTTATTACACTGTGGAGATACACATTATCTTAACAAATTTGAAAATGAGAAGCATAATCCTTTTTAAGAAGGGAAAAGTAACTTTGTATTTATGACAGGGAAGTTTTTTACAGTTTGTGTATGATTTTTTTAAAATTGAGGATTTGTTTTCTCACTGGAATGTCTGCCATGAAGAGGTTGATTTTGTGGTTTTCTAGACTGAGGAGATGATGCGAAAAAAAACTGAGGAGATGAGCAGAAAAAAAGAGCAACAGAGGGAAAGAGAAGAAAAATTCAGCAGATCCACATCGGATCCAAGTTGGATTTATCTCCCTTGTAGTCTTTTTGCAATTTCACCCACTTTAGTCAGCTGATGTGTGTGTCCAAATGGCATTGTGCACTCCTACCAATCAGAAGATTAGGGCAGAGCAGATCTTAGGTCAGCTTGATCTTTTGACATGGTTGGTCAGCACTGTAATTTAATGTCGGCTACTGTCGGCTAATCCTGTAATTGTCTTCATCTGTTGAAAGTTACCTTTTAGCTTTTAGTTGTTCTTTGTTTAATTTACTTTTTTTCTGTGATGGCCAGCACCAGTATCATCCAAAACTACAGCAGATCACTTCTAAAATAAAATAAAAATACAATTAGACCTAAACAAAGAAACCTCCTGCTTCCTTTTACCTGACTGGATACTCACTAACACAGGCTTTTCCGTTTCAATGATGATGTGGGGTTCAGTCTGGGGCACACAAAGATTGGCTTAAACTAGAAGAAGAAGAAAAGAAGAAAAAAGTGCGGCCTCAAAGATAGCCATACCCAACACACCTGCATTAAACAAAAACAGTATGCAGTATATCCACATCCACTGTGTCTTTCTCTCACACTCGTGGGAAGTATCAAGAATGAGTTGCTGGTTTATAAGGAGGTGCGTAGTGATTAGGTCCTCAGGCTTCTCTGCACACAGTTTATTCACTTTGCTACCACAAAGGTCTGACTCACTGGGTCGGCATTCTATTAATCCCGCATCCACCTGGCACCCTCGCATTTATTAATGGAGTCTGCCGGCTCTGGCGTAGTGCAACACATACAAGCAGGATCTCTGAGGTTTGCCGCAGGAGGTTTGTAAGTGGAAGGCAGCGTGAAGCAGAGGCTTGACTGGAGTAATTTAGAGCTTGAGAAAAGCCTGTGAAAGATAGCGGGGGGTGGGGGGGGTAGGTCACATGACAAGTTTAGCTGTCTTTACAGTTAAATTTAGACAAAAGAAGTTGACTGTGAGCCAGGTACAGGGCGCCATTAGATTTATGATAATTTCAAGGGCCACTGCAGTTAAGTTTAGGCACCAAACCAACTAGTTAAGATTATAAAGATTGTGGTTTGGGTTACAACACTGGTCCCCTTAAGTAGTACACCACCTGGATGAAAGTCTAGTTAATGACCAGGAAGAAGAAATAACTTCTTCCGGGTCATAAACTCCACTCCCCCGCTTGACAGCCCTGTGTTTTAGGTCCCAAACATCCACCGACCTGCTTCAGATACCTACACGGGATCTATTCGTCCACTTAGCCGGTGTCAAGTCACGGGGGCATCAGCTCCAGCAGGAGACCCCAAACTTCTCTTTGCCGAACAACATTAACCAGCTCTGACTGGGAGATCCTGAGGCGTTCCCAGGCCGGGTTGGAGATATAATACCTCCACCTAGTTCTGGGTCTTTCCTGAGGCCTCCTCCCAGCTGCACGTGGCAGGAACACCTCCCTAGGGAGGCGCCCAGGAGGCGTCCTTACCAGATGCCCGAACCACCTCAACTGCCGGCTTTTGACGTGAAGGAGCAGCGGCTCTACTCCGAGCTCCTCACGGATGACTGAGCTTCTCACCCTATCTCTAAGGGAGTTGCTGGCCCCCCTCCTGAGGAAACCCATTTCGGCTGCTTGTACCCTGGATCTCGTTCTTTCAGTCATGACCCAGCCTTCATGACCATAGGTGAGGGTAGGAACAAAAACTCTCCCGCTCCATTGTCCCCTCACTCGCGAACAAGATCCCAAGGTATTTGAACTCCTTCACTTGGGGTAAGGACTCATTTCCAACATAGAGTAGGCACTCCATCGGTTTCCCGCTGAGAACCATGGCCTCAGATTTAGAGGTGCTGATCCTCATCCCAGCCGCTACACACTCATCTGCGAACCAATCCAATGAGTGCTGAAGGTCACAGGCAGATGATGCCATCATGACCACATCATCTGCAAAGAGCAGCGTTGAGATCCGCAGCCCACCGAACTGTAAACTCTTCAACCCAAGGTTCGACTATCGGCCAAACCCTTTCCAACACCTTGGAGTAGACTTTACCAGGGAGGCTGATTAGTGTGATGCCCCTGTAATTGGCACACACCCTCTTGTCCCCCTTTTAGGATCTATATTATATTTTATACAGCAGCAGTCAATTTGGTGGATCCCGTAACAAATACGTGGAATGAATTGCAGTGCATTACTTTTGGTAGCCATGTGTACGAATGGTTCATGAGAACAGCCTGGACAATGATAGAGAACAAAAACAAGGCATAAACGGTTCTGCTATTCTGACAAAAGTCAAACTGGGTTGCTGATTTAAAGATGGCTTTACACCACACTTGTGTGTTTATTAGTGCAAAAATTGTACACCTACGTAGTAAGCTCTTTTTCAGCCGTTTACAGATCAAGCAAGTCAAATGAATTGCCAATGCGGCCAATGTGTTTTTGCTCAACAAAAATAAACCTGCCAGGTTCTCTGTGAAAAGTGCAGTGTTTCATTTTACTTTTTGCGTTTCAATGTGGTTTCTCTCTGAACCACATTCATTTTTTTCACTGTCTCTATGTACCCTTTGACCATTGGGATCAGGGAGACTATACACCGTCACCCGCCTGCTTACAGGAGCAAGGTTGCCTCTAGCGACCAATCCCAGGTCAAATCTGAACAAGGATGGATGTGACACTGGGACTGAGAAACTGCTAAGCACGGGTCTGTTTTCAAGTCACCTTCAACCCAAGCACTTTCTAATAACTATACTAGAACGTTTGAGTACTAGACCATCATCAGGCAAAATTGCCTGATGATGGTCTAGTACCAAAACGTTGCCGGCTATTTAATTTATTTCTTCAAGTTAGACTTTTCAACTGTTGACCTACCCACCCCCCTACAACGCACCTGTCTCACGTTATAGATATGCAAAGTATTTTTTTCTGTTCTGGAATTAACTATACCAAGAAACAGAAATTTTCACTGGATGCATTCCGCTAACTCTTTGTGTGTTTTTGTCTGTCAAGGGTGATGCTTCCAAATCAGGTTCAGAGATCGACTCCTGTGCACGGAGTATGGAGGATGTTAACGGCAGCAAGAAGGATTTATCAGCGTCTGCAGGTGAAACTCATTGCATGGCTGCTGGCTGCTTGAATCGATGATGCTACAAGCGGAAAAACAAAGGATTGAACTCAACTCTCAGTGATACTTCAAAGCCCATATTACGACACTTGGCAAAACGTGTACCATCTGTGTTTGCACAGTTAAATGCTGGCATTTCCCCACCCTAATCTTTGTTAAATCCCCTGCAGATTACACACTGTGTGTCTTTCTTACAAACTGTATGTAAAAGGGTGTAAGTTAGGCCAACGACATCCAAAGTACACCCCCACCTGTTCTATGTCTGTGGTCTCCTGCCCTCAGCCTTTCCCCCATTAGTTTCTGACCACACGTGCCTGCGCAGCATCAAACCAGTACGGCTGCCTCATCCATTATTCCTCATACGGCAGTTCACATACCCTCTAACTACTGTATGTGCAGACCGAAAAGCCCAATAGCAACACTACTGTATGGAGTGTAACTCCCAGACGTACAGTATTATCTCCCCATGCTCTGCATGAAACTGCTTACATAGCTGTAAGAGCCTAATATACATCTTCTCGGCCTCTGAAAGGTTGGAAGACGGAGGAAGTAGTGTTATTAAAGTTGCGTTGCCCTCTGCATGTTATGTATTTTTGTTGCTGCCAAACATAATATTCTCTCCCACACATCCCATAAGATTAATGCCCTGCTGAAATATTCATGTTGCTCAATAACAGTACGAGGCATCCATTTTTAAGTATGCTGTGCTGCTTTACTGAAGGTGTACCCCTTTGGCACTCCTCCCCATGTGCCTCATTTTCCTGCTCTTCCTCCTGTTTTTATTAGTTAGCACTTTCATTCTCCTTTTATGATGCTTTTTTAACAACTTTCTTAGTTGTGTCTCTTTTTTGTCAAAACTGCCATCTTTAATGCATTAATGCCATTCATTTGCTCGATTCTTTACATTAAACCCTGGTCCTGTTTAATACTCTCTAATAGCACCTTCACATCTGTAGTTTCGTTTGATCCAATTTTTTTAGCTGTTTCCCGTTCCTTTTCACACCACACTGTGTGCTCTGGTCCAAATCAGTTGATAAGCTGGTGGAAGCAACCGAAATGCAGCACGGAACGGAACGCTCCAGAGTTTGTTTACAAGTTGTAAGTCTTGTGGTAGCTGTGGCAAGCGAAATCTGTTCGTGGATAAATGTTACTTCATAATTCACTTGTCAAATACCAAAGTTCCAATCCATCGAAACGTTGCTGAAACATTTTGTTCCGATGCTTTCATGGACTCTCTATGGACTTCTCCCTTGACTGTATGTCTCTACGTCCCCCCGATTGCCAGCAAGCTTCTCCTGACTATATGGTAATTCCTCTGTGCGACAGAAAGTCGCTTGGTTATAACACAACCATAGCCTATTTTTACAAAAACGTCTGCTACGGAGTCTTAACATGAGATACAAAGTAATGAAGCCTTTCATACATTGTTGTTTCTTTAGAAACAAGTAATGGATAAATAGAGTCTTTAAACGCTTCAGATGTAAAGTTATTCGCTGTCAAAATGAGGCCCCAATGAATGGAAGTCAATGGAATGCTAGCAGAAGGTGATGCTCGTTTAACCCCTTGGTTTGAAAGCATGTTGCTTGTTTAGTTCGCTTTTGGTACGTATTTGAGTGCGGTTATTGCATTCACACCTTCCTAAACGAATGGCACCAAGGGGGAAAAGGAACTCTAGTGCGATTCAAAGTAACTAAAGGAGACAGGTGTGAGAGCCCCCTTAACACACTACCCACTCTTGAACCATTATATATGACTTTTATTCATCGCTCTTTCCTTTAATAGTAGTGCCTGTAAATGGTCATGTGGACCTGAAGACCAGCCTGACTCCACCTTTAATTACCCACACGGCTGCCACCCCCATGCCCGTACCCAAGTTGCCCGTCGGAGCGGACCCCCCTCCTTTGCTACGAGTCCCATCGAGGCAGCAACGTCTCCATAGACCCAGCCTGCTACGACAAATCACCGGTTTGTACATTTATTATTATTCTCACAAACACCAAAAGCATGTGGCAGTTTTCAAGGGTAATAACCCTGTTCTAGGATGTCACAAAGCCAACATTTGAACACATGTAAGTGGATAAGGGCCAGGAATTACCCCCAGGCCTCCCCACCCCAAGTGTCTCTCTGAATTCATTGGATGTGTCTTGCTGATGTGTGTTGGTCATAATGATTGATGATGATTAATGTGGTAAGCCGGTCCGACACCCTACTTACCGCTGCTACTGCCACTCTCTATTTGACAAACTGATGATGGGGATAAAGACCTGAGAAAACAAGCCCAGATCTCTACATCTGCTCCTGTCTGCCTGTCAGCATGCATCTCTATTCAATTCAGCTCCCTCCAAGCCGAGTCAACTTAATTCAGCTTATTTGCATGAAAGACCATCGCCAGAGTTCCAAGATACATACAACATCAACACTTTTACAAGCTGTCCCTCTTGTAATTCTCTTTTCTCTCTTCTGCTTTTTTAATCACTCTGTCCCCTTTGTCTCTTGCCTTCCTGGCCATCTTTCTGCTGCAGACCAGTGCTCCGAGCTCCTCCCCCCATGCACCATGGAGCTCTGGCAGCGGCTGGACCAGCCGCCGGTCCAGCTGGAACAGCGTTAGTCGCGCCCCGTCACTCAAACGGCAGAAGCGGCAGTCCGGGGAGCGGCGGTCTCTCCTCTCCGGGGAGGGAGGCTCCAGCTCGGAGGACGAGGAAGGTGGAGGAGAAGGAGAAGGCGGGCTGATGGAGGAAGATGACGCCTCTCTGGTCAGGACGGACTCCATGTCCCAGTCGCAGAGAGGGCCCAGACACCGGAGGATGGAGTCGGTGGAGACTCGGAGCTCCATGGATTTGCCCCCTGATGCTCTCCTGCAGGTAGATGCTGTTTCTACCTCAGACTGATCTTTAGAACAGGGGTCTTCAAAGTTCTTTAGGCTAAGGATCCCTTAGCTGAAAAAAAGATGGAGCAGGGACCCCTTATACTTACATACTTTTAATTAAGTAACATTCTCTTAAGTAAAAATAGGCTTAGGTATCGTTTTCATTTTAACAATTTGGAATCCAATTCCCGATTCTTCCTTTTGAATTTGGTTCTTATTGATTCTCGATACTGATTCTTTGAGGGGTGGAGTTGAAACGGGTCACCTGCTTATTTTACAGACAAGAGGATCATGTTATTTGTATTCAGTGGTGAGTTAACATAAAATAAAGCCGCTCCTTAGAGCGGCTCTTACTGTGCTCCATAGCTGCAACAAAACAAGCGTGTGGGAACCAAAACTGCGTGTGTTAAATCTGGAAGCAATGATCTGATTTGAAACGATTTCATGGTAATTGTAATTTTTTAAATAATTCCAAGTTGGAACCGGTTCTCGTTGTCTACTCCTTCCCCTTCATACACATATTGTATAAAACTTAGTTGCATACTAGGAGTCCCGGACCCTCTGCTCGAGAGTACTTTTTGATGTTTGACTTGGAGCACAAATGGGGGCTGAAACTATGTTGATCCCACAATCTCCACAAAGTGTAAGTCCCGCTCACTTGACAGGAGTAACTTTTAGTGTACATCCTAAAACTATATTGATACATTTTCATGGCATCCTTGAAGTTTTATTCAGCCCAAGACATCATGCTTGTAGCGTTTCCAAAGCCATAGAAAATACAAACACACTGGGAGGAGGATTACACACTCCAACAATAAACTATAGCGGTCAGTACCAAACCTATGTGCATGAAACGTGCTACACAAAGCTCATATAAGATTATGAGACTATTGGTGAAAGAAGTATTTAGATCCTTCAGTTAAATAAAAGTACCACATTGTAAAAAATGCTTAAATGTGACGTCATGAGAGCGCCATAACTATTTATACCTGTGCTGGCGTACGCGACACTAGCTGTAGTCTTCTCCTCAACAGAGGTGGCGCTAATTAGCAAGGGCTACCGACTTTGCTATTTCTACAGACTAGAAGAAGAAGAAGACAATGGTAAACAATTACCTACTTCATCGGATCAAGCCTTTCATTTGCCATAAAAGAACTCATCTTAAACCATGCTTCCTGTTGCCGTTTTGTCGTGCTCAAGCACTAAAAATCCTGGCGCGCCAGAGAGATCTACGTCACATTGTCGCACACAACCTTGGGTGCGGCTAGTATACTGGTAGCTTAAGTCAGTTACGGAAACATGGGGGAAGGGCGAGCTTGCTCTGTTTTGTTTTAAATTTACTTGAAACGCCAACAGCAGTAACCATGCAGGAACTCATAATGCACCTTTCATCTAGCGGAGTAAAATATACAATATTTCTTTTTGGGGGCGGCTGTGGCTCAGTGGTAGAGCGGTCGGCCAATCGGAAGGTTGGTGGTTCAATCCCTGGCCCTGCAGTCCCATGTCGAAGTGTCCTTGGGCAAGACACTGAACCCCCGAGTTGCCCCCGATGCTGCACATCGGAGTGTAAATGTGTGTGTATGTTTATCTGCTGAGCAGGTGGCACCTTGTACGGCAGCCTCGGCCACAGTGTATGAATGTGTGTGAATGGTGAATGTATCCTGTATGATGTAAAAGCGCTTTGAGTAGTCTATATAAATACAGCACATTTACATTTACAAATGTAGAAGTAGAAAGTGGCATGAAAAGGAAAGACTCAAGTACAAGTACCTCAAATGTGTACTTAATTACAGTTCTTGAGTACACATACTTCATTTCATACACACCACTGAATGAGACTATAGCATTTACACGAGTATATGGAAGTGTAACTGCGTCCTGTCCCTGTGTAGGTGCCATATCTGTACCGATCAGCCAGTATGCACAGCTCCAGACCCCCCTCACTGGGCCACTTACAGCCCCCAGAGCACAGCGACTGCAATGGGAAGGGCTCTTCGCCAGCCCTGGGCCCAACACATGTCTCTCTGGAGGACAACACTGAAGACGAAAATGCAGAGGAGGAGGCCAACCTGGTAAGTCTGTGCACACGTGTGTATGTGTGTGTGGACACACACACACACCTTCTTGTTAAAGCTGAAACAATTCCAAAATGTTGTAAAATTTGCTTTTGCAAACTATTGTCTCAGAAATAATTGCTATTAACAAAATAATTGTCTCTTTGAGTCAAATTACAAAATATATAAATGTAGGTATTACTTTTCCAAAGAAATTAAAGTTTTGAATGAATTCCAGGAGACATGTGTTGTAATATATCACTATTATGTGACCCAGATAATGTAATTACACATATTCACTGCCTATGAACTGAATCATGACTCTTTATTATCATAAAACATCGTATTAAATTGACATTTGTTCTAATCAATAAAAAACAAAGCATTGATCATTAACAAAAAGCTTATATTAAATTAGTAAAATAAATAGTCATCCCTATGTGGCA